>QLOD02000001.1:40115502-40138355 GCA_003260245.2 Sideroxylon spinosum
ACACTAACAGGTTTATGTGTGGTAAGTTATATACATACAAAGGTGACTATACATATTCCTAGTAGTCTAGGTTCATCTATACATTAATGTTATACATTAAACTTCTCATATATTAATGCTATACATTAACAATTATTATTATTTTTTTTGATTTGTCCTTTCATAGGAGTTGTATAGGTTTTTTTATTTTTATTTTGTGGAACACTTGATTGTTTAATTATGCTTTTACGAGTTACTCTTATAGCAATTTTGTGGCATCCCTTGATGTTTTTCGATAAAGCTTTATTTATCTATCAGACAAAATGGCTAATTCCCAAAGCAGAGAGTGTGGTAAGAACTTCCCCAACATGAATTTTGATATACGTATTTGCCACGACAGAAATTTTTTTAGTTTAAGTTAGGCTACTTTTAAAATACAGGTGCTGTTTTTTTGAACACATGCAAACCCTCCTACCCCTTCCATACTCCGCTTATCATGGGAAAGTAGGCTTCTCCTTTTTTATTCCCTTTTGGTCTTGACCCATAATGTGGTTGCAGGCGGTTCTAAATTTGCAAGCCCCTGTGGAACATTCAAAGGAAGTCAGCGATTATAAGCATCTTATTAAGACCTTGGTCATGGGTAATTTTTTCTCCCTTTCTTTTTCCTTTACAAATTTATCAACTGTTTCTGAATATCACTTACCTTGGCTGCTGGTTAATTTGATTCTTTTTCTCCATACTTAATTTACTTTGTTTCTTAGACACTTCATTACTTTTGGTTGATCTTCTCCTTTAGGAATGAAGACTATAATTTGGAGCATAACTCACGCACATTTACCCCGATCACAGGTTTCTCAATTCTCCAGTTCTACAGTTTCAGTTAGTCATTTTTTTTATTTAAATTGTTTGTTCTGTTGTCCTCCTTTTTTGACGAGTCACGTGGGTAGTGAGGATCATTTTATGTACAATGGTGGCATCCCCTTGATGCTTTTCTTCATGTATTATTACTTATATAAAAAATAACAAAATTGTCCTTCTTTTCGTTTAGGTTCCCCCTCCTGCTCATGGGACACCTCCACAAGCGCTTGGAGGTCCTCCATCCAGTTCTTCAGTGCCTCAACCTTTCAAAGGGATGAGAGAAGATGAGGTATAAATTCTATTATTGTGAATGCTGATACTTTCCCTTGGCATGGCTAATGCAATTTTCTTTTCGCTAGGTATGGAAGGCCTCTGGCGTTTTAAAGAGTGGAGTGCATTGCTTGGTCTTGTTTAAGGAGAAGGATGAGGAGAGAGACATGGTCCTCCTCTTTTCCCAGATTTTGGCTATCATGGAACCTCGAGATCTTATGGATATGTTCTCATTGTGCATGCCTGAGCTTTTTGAATGCATGATTAGTGACACTCAGCTAGTTCATATCTTCTCTACACTCTTACAATCCACCAAGGTCTTCAAGCCATTCGTGGATGTGTTGGTTAATTTCCTTGTAAGCAGCAAACTTGATGTTCTGAAGCATCCAGATTCACCTCCAGCAAAACTGGTTTTGCATCTCTTTAGATTTTTATTTGGTGCTGTTGCCAAGGCTACATCAGATTGTGAACGTATCTTGCAGCCTCATGTGCCTGTTATCATGGAAGCTTGCATGAAAAATGCTACTGAAGTTGAAAAACCACTTGGTTATCTGCAGCTTCTTCGTACAATGTTTCGAGCACTTGCTGGAGGTAAATTTGAACTTCTGTTGCGGGAATTGATTCCTACACTGCAACCCTGCCTGAATATGCTTCTGGCTATGCTTGAGGGGCCAACTGGAGAAAATACGAGGGACCTGCTGCTGGAGCTTTGTTTGAACCTGCCTGCACGGTTAAGTTCTTTGTTGCCGTATCTTCCTCGTCTTATGAAGCCTCTAGTTTTATGTCTTAAAGGGAGCTATGACCTTGTGAGTTTAGGTTTAAGGACACTTGAGTTTTGGATAGATAGTTTGAATCCTGACTTTCTGGAACCAAGCATGGCAAATGTTATGTCTGAGGTTATATTAGCTTTATGGGCTCACCTAAGGCCTGCTCCCTATCCATGGGGTGGGAAATCATTGCAACTCCTTGGAAAATTAGGAGGTCGTAACAGACGCTTCCTAAAAGAGCCTCTTGCGCTTGAATGTAAGGAAAACCCTGAGCATGGGCTTCGTTTGATTCTTACATTTGAGCCTTCAACTCCCTTTTTGGTGCCTCTAGATCGTTGTATAAATCTTGCTGTAGCAGCTGTCGTGCAGAAGAATGGTGGGGTGGATGCTTTTTACCGGAAACAAGCTCTAAAATTCATTTGTGTGTGTTTATCTTCTCAGCTTAATTTGCCAGGAAATGTTAGTGATGAGGGATTAATACAGAAGCAATTGTCGACTTTTTTAGTTTCCCCAGTAGATACATCTTGGAGAAGATCTGACACGTCAGATATGAAGGTTGGTGTGATAATAAGCTGGTGCTTTATTTAATGTGAAAACAATCTGAGTTGTTAAGGCTTTCTTGGCCTGTAGTTATCATGAATCACATTGCTTTATATATACTATTATAATAAGGCAACACTAGGGGTGGTTGGTGAAGCCACTCTATCTGGTGAAGCTTTTCTATTTTCCCATGAATACCCTTTTAATTATCTATAACTTCAAAATGCAAGTAATTTTCTAAAGTCTACCTTATTAACAAGTAATTTTACGTTCCTGTTTTATAAATATCATTTTTTTTTCAAAACTTTTTATACTTCCGATTGCCTATTTTGTAAAGGGGGTAATTATCACACTTGTAGACTGCTTCTAGTGATGAGATTGTTAGAATCTGTTGTAACCCAACGAATGTATTTCTTTTGAATATATGTTTTGATGATTTTTTCTGGAAATACTGGCTTAGTTGTAAATGTCAGTTGTTATGTTAGTTTACCTTTTCCACATCAACTTAAGTGTCAAATATGTCTGTCACTTAATTACAATCTTTTTGCTAATTATTTTTTTTCCTTCCCGTTCGCAAATGCTCTGTTTGATCAGTATATTCATTTTAGTTTGGTATCATAACCTAGTACTTTTATTGACTTAACTTTTTGTCCCCCTGTTTTTCATTCTAGTTTTACATTGAGTTGCTGACACCTGGAATTTTTAAGATATAATATATTCACCCATATTAATGACATAACAATGATTCTTGCAGGCTGACTTAGGTGTGAAGACAAAGACACAACTTATGGCTGAAAAGTCCGTTTTTAAAATTCTCTTGATGACTGTCATTGCTGCAAGTGCTGAACCTGATTTACATGACCCCAAAGATGAATTTGTAGTTAATGTTTGCCGTCATTTTGCTATATTATTTCACATAGAACATTCCTTAGCAAATACTTCAAGTTCGACTGCTGCACTTGGAGGCCCCATACTTTCATCAAATATCAGTTACAGTTCCAAGTCAAGAAATAGTACCTTCTCTGATCTTAAGGAGTTGGATCCACTGATCTTCTTAGATGCAGTAGTGGATGTTCTAGCAGATGAAAATAGACTTCATGCTAAAGCAGCTCTTCGTGCACTCAGTGTGTTTGCTGAAACACTTCTTTTCCTTGCTTGCTTAAAACATAATGACATGCTTATGTCAAGAGGAGGTCCTGGTACGCCAATGATTGTCTCTAGTCCATCAATGAGCCCTGTATATTCACCACCGCCAAGTGTCCGCATTCCTGTTTTTGAGCAGCTTTTACCTCGCCTTTTGCATTGTTGCTATGGAAGTACTTGGCAAGCTCAAATTGGAGGGGTCATGGGACTTGGGGCTTTGGTTGGAAAGGTCACCGTTGAAACTCTCTGTGTTTTTCAGGTCGACATTGTAAGGGGTCTAGTATATGTTCTGAAAAGGCTTCCTGTTTATGCTAGCAAAGAGCAGGAAGAGACTAGTCAGGTTCTCACACAGGTTCTTCGTGTTGTGAATAATGTTGATGATGCAAACAGTGAAGCCCGCAGGCAAAGTTTCCAGGGAGTTGTTCAATTTCTTGCAACTGAGTTGTTCAATCCTAATGCATCCATTAATGTGAGAAAGATTGTGCAGTCCTGTTTGGCACTTTTAGCTAGTAGAACAGGCAGTGAGGTATCTGAATTGCTTGAACGTTTGTATCAACCTTTGCTTCAGCCTCTCATTGTACGGCCCCTCCGGTCGAAGACTGTTGATCAACAGGTAAGCCATGTTGCTCACAATTGATTATGCAGTTTGTTATTTTTCTTTATTAACTTACTTACATGCTATTTAGGTCGGGACGGTTACTGCTTTGAATTTCTGCCTGGCCTTGAGGCCCCCTCTTCTCAAATTGACTCCAGAACTTGTAAATTTCCTGCAAGAAGCACTGCAAATTGCTGAGGCTGATGAAACTGTTTGGGTTGTGAAATCTATGAACCCAAAAGTGGTCACCTCATTGGCTAGACTACGTACAGCTTGCATTGAGCTACTATGTACAGCAATGGCATGGGCAGATTTCAAGACACAAAATCATTCTGAACTGCGTGCAAAGATTATTTCTATGTTTTTTAAATCCTTGACAAGCAGAACACCTGAAATCGTAGCTGTTGCTAAGGAGGGTCTCCGACAGGTTTTGTTGGGATTATTTTTTATGTTGATTATTGCTTTTCTATAATATTATGTGTTATTGACTGTTGCTATAGATTGATTGTCCTGTCCTTTAATTTTTCTGTTACATTAATGGACTTGATTTGTGAATTTCATCGCATGGTTTGTTGGTAGTTGATAATTATGAGTTAGTATGATAGACATTGTTGGGCTAATTGTCTGACGTTATAAGGTTTTGGGATGATTGGTGACTTAACATGGTGTTAGAACTCTGATTTTTGGAGGTCTTGGGTTTTAGTCTTGCTATTGTGTTTATTTCCCCACCTAATCTTGTGCATTTGTTATGTTTCTGGTTGTGCACCCGTCTATCAACTTCATGTGCATGATGGTGTTGCACTTGAGGAGTAGTGTTAAGTTTGATGATATAAACAAGGCCTTGTTGACCCTTGTTTGGCCCAGTGTTCTATACTGGCCTGCCCAACATGCCCTAGGTTAGGGCTTGGGGCACTTGGTCCCAACCCGACCTATCCCCTCCATTCCTAGCAGCTTCCCACAGCCCAATGCATGTTTTATTTCCCATGCATGTTGTTTTTCAAAGACTATATTTACCCGCACATTCATTTACTTTAGCGTTTTCCAATGCATTGCTTTAGTGGCTTCCAAGACCCCCCCCCAAAAAAAAAAATATAACACATCACACATTGAAATTTATTAATAAAAATTATTTATTTATAATTGACAATTAGTTTATTTTAAATTAAATTTATAATTAATTAGTTTTATAAAAAAGTATAAAATATATAGGGTTAGGCTTTCTTGACCTGACGTTCTTGGCTTAGGGGCAGGGGCGAGGAGGGCTGGGTCAACCTGGACCCCAGGTTAGGATTGGGTTGACCATCCAGTTTACATTACTAGTTAAGTTAGCTTAATATATGTTATTGCTCCTATTCCCTAGCAACTTAAACTTTTGTAACAATTGGTGACTTGACAACAATCATGAATGTTGGTTTAGAAAATGTCTAGGCTCCTATTAAGTAGACAGCAGGTGGTGGTTTTCCCTATATACTAGTTTGGTCTGCAACATGATAAACTTCTTTTGCTCCTTTGCTGTACCATTGCTATTTTTTGGTGCATTTTGTTTTTCATTTTCATTCTCTTGGTTTTAATCTTACCCTATTTTATATTGTAATCTTCTAGGTCATTCTACAGCAAAGGATGCCGAAAGAACTTCTTCAAAGCAGCCTGAGACCCATATTAGTGAATTTGGCACAAACAAAAAACCTCAACATGCCTCTTCTACAGGGTCTGGCTCGACTGTTGGACCTTCTTTCCAACTGGTTTAATGTCACATTGGGGGGTAAATTGTTAGAACACCTGAAGAAATGGCTGGAACCTGAAAAACTAGCACAGTGCCAGAAGTCATGGAAGGCTGGTGAAGAACCAAAAATAGCTGCTGGTGAATCAATTAGATTTTGTTTTTTACTGCTAAACTTTTATATGTACAAACGCAGCCCCCCACAAGTTTTTTATCCTGTTGATTTAATTTATTAGTTTTTTTTTTGGCAGCTATTATTGAGCTATTCCACTTGCTTCCTTCTGCTGCTGGGAAGTTCCTTGATGAGCTTGTTACCTTGACTATTGATTTAGAAGCAGCTCTTCCCCCTGGACAATTTTATAGTGAGATTAACAGTCCGTACCGCCTCCCGCTCACCAAATTTTTAAATCGATATCCAGCAGCTGCAGTCGACTATTTTCTTGCTCGATTATGTCAGCCCAACTACTTCAGACGGTAAGGATAATATGCTTCTATGAAGAAGTTTATGTGCAATTGACTTATAAATCTAATGATTCTGGTCATTGTATTCAGTTGTTGTTCTCTAAATTGTTTATATTTATTGGCATCAAATCCAGGTTTATGTATATAATTCGATCAAATGCTGGCCAGCCCTTGAGGGAAGAACTTGCAAAGTCACCAGAGAAGATACTTGCTGGTGCCTTCTCGGAGTTTGTACCAAAATCTGATGCTTCGATGGCTCACGGATCTGTAACTCCACCAGCACCTTTAATGGGCGAGGAAAACCTTGTTACTCCTCAACTTGATAGTTCTATTCCAACATCGGGAACCCTCGGTGCATCTTCAGATGCTTATTTTCAAGGACTTGCTCTCATCAAAACTTTGGTTAAATTGATGCCTGGCTGGTTGCAGAGTAACCGTAATGTATTTGATACTTTAGTACTTCTGTGGAAGTCACCTGCAAGAGTGGCCCGTTTGCAAAATGAACAGGAATTGAACTTGGTGCAAGTAAGTTTGATGGCTGTCCAGGTAGAAGTTTGAAATTTTTGCAAGATTACTGTCGTGTACTGAAAAACCATAGTGTTCTAACGTTTTCTCTTCAAGCTAGGACAATTTTCGGGTCAAGGTTGACATTTCCTAGCACCTACTTCTAGATAATGCATATTCAATCTTTTTTTTAACATAGCTTATATTACACTTGTATAAAGAAAACATAGCATATAATATTTCTTATTTATCACTATAAGTTTTGGTTCAATAATTTTATGTTCTTTAATTCCTCTTTGTGGTACTCTTTTTATTTTTTATTTTTTTTTTATTTTCAAGTTTCTTGTTCCCTAAGCCAAATGAAACAAATCGTCCAAGGAGGGAGAGGGTATATGTTGAAATCCCTTTTTTTACCATCATAGAATTTGTTGCTCTTTAATATAAATTTCTAGCCTCCAATTTGCCCTTTTTTGTTTTTTTCTAGACATTGGAATGATGAATTATGGCCTCGGGTACATTGTAATATTTTATCTTGTGTTCAGACATTCTTATTAAAGTCACTAATTTTTTGGGAGAGAAGTAATTTTACTGCAACTTTGTATGTTCATGTTTCAACTACTACGTGTGCATTTAATCTTCGAATAATATAACTAATAAATTGCAGGTGAAAGAAAGCAAATGGCTTGTCAAATGCTTTTTGAATTACCTACGACATGACAAGACAGAAGTCAATGTTCTCTTTGACATCCTCTCCATCTTCTTGTTCCGTACTCGAATTGATTTTACTTTCTTGAAAGAGTTCTATATTATTGAGGTATGATTTTGAGGACAGTATGATCGTTTCTTCTTGTCCACTGTTCGTTGCATTTCTTTCTGTATTAACTCTCTGGATTGGCATGCTGCTGCCTATCTTGATGTGTCAGGTTGCTGAGGGTTATGCACCCAACATGAAAAAAACACTCCTTTTGCATTTTTTGAACCTTTTCCAGTCAAAACAGCTTGGCCATGATCATTTGGTGGTTGTCATGCAAATGCTCATTATTCCAATGTTAGCTTATGCCTTTCAGAATGGCCAAAGTTGGGAGGTGGTTGACACTGCTATTATAAAAACTATTGTTGACAAGCTTCTTGACCCTCCCGAAGAGGTGAATCTATGTTGTGATATTGATTTTATTGTTTCATCATTTGCCCAGTTCATTTTTGTTATTGATGTCTACTTCGATTATTCAATTAATTTATTCTGTATCTTTTATAGGTTTCTGCTGATTATGATGAGCCGTTAAGGATAGAACTTTTGCAGCTTGCCACTTTACTACTCAAGTATCTGCAGAGTGACCTCGTTCATCATAGGAAAGAACTCATCAAGTTTGGTTGGAATCATCTCAAACGTGAAGATAGTGCTAGCAAGCAGTGGGCATTTGTTAATGTTTGCCACTTCTTGGAGGCCTATCAAGCTCCAGAAAAAATTATACTCCAGGTACCTTAATGAATATCTTGCAAAAGTGGCTACATAAACTTATACTTTTCCTTTTTTTCTCCTTTTTTCTTTTGCTTTCTATGTTCGAGTTCCTTTTGTGTGTATGTGTGTGTGGTTGGGAGGGGGGGCAGGGATTTGAAGTGATGGGTTTTCTCTTTGGCTGAAAAGTTATTTAGTACATTATCATTGATGTTCACCTTTGTGAGGTAAGCGAGAGGCTTGTCCTTTGAGTTGTCCTTTTTTTTAACCTTTGTGAGGTGTTATTGTTATACAAGGATACGTATTTTTGTCTCAGAATCTATTAGCTCCTATGTCACGCCTATGGAATTTCTCCCTTCAGACTGGCTGGGATTTTCTTGTGGTTGATTTTTCCTTCATAGCTTTGTTTACAGTTTTTTTCTGTTGTCAAAATAACCTGTCTTTTCTCTTTTCAGCATGAGTACTCCCTTGGCTCTTTTGTGGCACTGGGAGGAAAAGTGTTAGTTTGACTTTCTTAAGTTGGAAAACAAAAGCTTGTTGGGGAAATATAATGCTATAGTTTGCTGACAAACAGGAATGTGTTATTTTTTGAAAATTGATTGAAATGTTGTTCCTATGTAGAAACCTGGAGAAACTGCATAGTTAGGCTTTGTTTGGCATCATGGATTTGTTAAGGTAACAGGAATGGGAAAGGATTCAAAATCACTTCTCTTGTTTGGTTCTGGGGGAAATTTAATTTTTTGAGAAATAATGTTTGATATGCGGGCATTGGCTTACACGATATTACATTATTTTTTCTACGGGGAGGCCCCATCATAGCAGCTTTCTGTTGGGGTCCTTGTGTGTCTTGCCCCGGCTGGTTTTAGACTAAGTCTTTGTTGAGTTGGGTTGTAAGAAATGACTTCATTCTCTTATTTTTTCTAATCCAACAAAATAAGATTGTGTGTTTGGGATTTTTTATTTCCTTGCTATATTTTCTTCATTTTTTTGCCATTTCCCTCACCAAATCCTTGATTCAAACACACATTTGAGATTTGGGCTGGTTTTAATTGATCTATAAATGAGTGCTGTTCTTGACATAAGACAAGGGCTGTATATTTTTGGGCGGTGTTTAGCAACTATTCAAAAGGGTTGTCATGTTCCAAACTGTGGGCTGTGTGGAAATTAAATTTGATGGAGGTGTTGAGTTGAGTTGAACTGTAAGAAATAATTTTCATTTTCTTATTTTCTCTAACCCAACCAAATAAGATTATGTGTTTGGGATATCTTATTTCCTTGCTACTTTTTTGATCATTTTTTCCCACTTCCCTCACCAATTCCTTGATTGAAACACACCCTTGAGATTGGGGCTGGTTTAGTTGATGTATAAATGGGTTTTGCTGTTGATGTAAGACAAGCGCTGTATATTTTTTGGTGGTGTTTAGCAACTATTCAAATTGGTTGTCATGTTGCAAACTGTGGGCTGTGTGGAAATTAAATTTGATGGAGGCTATGCTGTAAATTGACAGTATTTGATGGTTTTAAGAGTTCCCAGCAAGAGCACCTACCTTGCATCATTAAGCTTTCATGTCAGCAAAACTAGGCAACTCTTTGCTGGAGCTTGTTCCTCTCTCTTATGGCCACATGGTTTTTATCACTATGCCCGTATTAATTACCATAGCTTGGTAGCAGGCTCTGTTATTGCAATTTGTAAGTGTGATTATATACTTGGTGGTCGCAATGGCCTGTGGCTGAAGTTGTACGGGGCCCACAGGTTGATACATCTTTTCTTTCACATACTTCCAAAACTTCTTAAATGTATTTTATTTCTTGTAATTTTGTAGCACATATCTACCTTAAAAGCAAAAGACATGCTCCAAATGTTTGAAAATTAAATTTAAGCAGATCAACGTAAATTGGAAATTGAGATTTCTTGTTAAGATTTTGACCTCCCAGATCATTCTAGAACTTCATAAACACAAATTTTGAAGATGGCTGCACTGTTTAGTGAATTAAGTTGCAGGTCGTTGGTCTTTTGTCAAACAAGGGCAATTTACTGCTGCTTCTTTTGCCTAAACCCCCTTGAGTTGCAATGGGGACGGCTTCTCTTCTCTTGGCTACTATTCTGGTTCTCTGTGTGTGCTGTGTGGATAGTTGACATGATTTTACCATAAATAGTGATGCATCAAGTAAACCCGCAATGCTAACTCAAGTAATTGCAGGTGTTTGTTGCACTTCTTAGAACTTGCCAACCAGAGAACAAAATGTTGGTTAAACAAGCCCTTGATATACTAATGCCAGCACTTCCGCGGAGATTGCCCCTTGGTGATTCCCGTATGCCAATTTGGATACGCTACACAAAAAAGATTCTAGTTGAGGAAGGTCACTCAATTCCTAATTTGATCCACATTTTCCAGCTAATTGTTCGCCATTCAGATCTCTTTTACAGCTGCAGGGCACAGTTTGTACCTCAGATGGTAAATTCTCTTAGTCGGCTTGGATTGCCATATAATACTACAGCAGAGAACAGGCGACTTGCCATTGAACTTGCTGGCCTTGTTGTTAGTTGGGAAAGGCAAAGGCAGAATGAAAAGTTGGTGACTGATAGTGACCTCTCTAACCAGAATAGTGATGGTCCCAACCATGGCTCTGCTGGTATTGATACTAAGCGTTCAGTGGATGGTTCTGCTTTTACAGAAGATCCAAATAAGAGAATAAAGGTTGAACCCGGTCTTCAAACACTAGGTGTCATGTCACCTGGTGGGGCTTCATCAATCCCAAACATTGAGACTCCAGGATCTTCTGGACAACCTGATGAAGAATTTAAGCCAAATGCTGCAATGGAGGAAATGATCATTAATTTTCTCATACGAGTAAGAATTTCTTTATTCTTTTTCCCCCAGCTCCAATTGAAATATAGTGATTAGATAGGCCTGCTGGTGCAGTATATAAATATATAGAACTAGGTTGTTGAATGATATATGTCCAAAGTTGATCTTGTCCCTTAATGGTCCTGGAATTATCCATTAATGTTATCTGTAGTTCTCAAACTTGATGTTTGTTTGTTGAATAGTAACTCAAGTTTAATATTTTGTTTTCTCCATTTCAAATCTTTTACTGGTTATTAGCTCTAAAAAACTCACTCTCTGCAGAATGGTGTTTTTAAGATTCTGAATATATATGTATATGTCTATGTATATATGATCAACAGATTTTGCTCTATTGGACTATTAGTCAACTAGTGCAGTTACCTCCACCACAGCAAGCAACACCTGGATCCATCTCTTCTTTACACCCCTTCATGTTCTTCTCAAACGTTGACTTGGCTCAAGGATTCTAACCAACCCCTATACATACCTATCCCCACTTTTATTTTGGATACTGAACACTACCAGCCCTCTAGCATGAGTTTTTGACCCAGCTGGGCAGAACTCTAACAGGATATACATAATTAGGATCCAATTCAACTTATTTCTGAAGTAGGAGCAAAATTATTATTTCAAAAAACGCTTTCATTAAATAGAAAGGCGATGTTTAAGTAAATGCCGTTGCCCCATAATTTTAGCCAAAGGCGATATTTGAAATGATGCTTTCAGCTTCTAGTTTGCCCTTGGGAAACAAGACCTCGTTGGCTCCCTTTCGAGGAGCCTCTGTGATACCATTTCATACTTGAAGATTGTGTTTTCTGATGACGGCCAAACAAATCAACACCCATTTCGTCTTTTTGATTTTCCACTGATCGGAATGAGGAAGGTGGTCATCTCTTCACCTACTCCTACAGCCAATAAAGTAAGGGTCCCTTCTAGGGTTCAAAGTCTCAGCCTTGGTGTCGGTTTCGCTAGTGACCGCATCAAGATTTCAACCCGAATCAACTATTATCGCTGAAACATTCTTACTCGGCTTCTCGCTGCCAAAATATCCTGAGATATCACCGACACTCCAAGATTTGGAGAAATCGTGGTGATGTCTCGGTGACACAGAAAATGTTGAAGCATAGGGAGATAGCAACGGAACCAGAAAAGGGGAGAGAGCCCTAAAATTGTGGATTTGAAGCTTTAGAGATGCTAAGAGAGGACTACCAGTGTTCGTCGCGGTCGTCGGTTACCAGTGTTCGTCAGTCGTTAAGCAGTCGCCGCCGATCATTGCCGTCCTTTCTGCAGCTTCTCGTTGTCCTTTTGTACTTTCCCTTTTATTTCCATTATAGCGACGCCTTTTCATTAAATGTTATATTATATATTTGTATATATGGCATAATGGTAGTGCATAATGCTTGTTCCTTTTATTTTTTTGATATTGTTTTTGACTATAATTCCTTTGATGCCTTGCTTACCCAAAAAAAAAAAAAAAGAGATTTATTTGAAATTTATTTTATTTGTGTAATAAATACATATTAATGAAATTATTATGTTAAAAATACTAGGTCTATAATTATTCATATAATTCTGGTAATAAATTATATTATTGTATAATAAAATTATTGCGTTAAAAATTATTATTAATCGTGGGAAGTTAAAAACTAATTGTATTTATATCTATACATGAGTAAAAGTGAAACTTAACTGGTATATTTTTCTTTCTACTTCTAATTTGTTTTTTCTTGATTAAATTTTCCTTTCAATTAATTATTTTTGATTGGATTCTTGAAATTGGAAAAGCAAATGAGGAAAATGTTGAAAAGTAATACAGAAAAGTTACGCTATTAGTAAATAGCTAATTGAAACTGTATTCAGTAATTTTGTAATTAATTTTTATGAAACAAATTATGAAAGTATAAATTTCTAATATTCGTTATCAAATAGAATTGTAATATTATTTTGGATGCGTTTGGCATTCAAAGTTTCTCCAAAAACCTCTAAAGACCTCTAAAACTTATTTACTTTTTTTCTCACTGCACGCACTGCGAACCCACATTTTATCTCACTTTTTATCACTTCAAACACACCCTTTATGGATCAAATATGAGTAATTATTGTGAGCAATATATTGGAATTATATTAATTAAATTGTTGATTAAAACAAAAAACACTACATTATTATTCAATAATTTTGTAATCATTTTTGATGAAACAAATTATAAAACTATAAGTTTCTAATATTCATTATTAAATAATGGAGTAAGATACAAAATTAGTTTATTCGCATGTTATAAGTAGTTTATCGAAGTTTTGATAGACTAATTATTATATTTCTGATTATGTTATACATTAATTTTATTATTTTGAATTTTTTTATTGTTTTTAAAAATTTTTGAAGTTAAAAAAAGCTAAAGGTCGCGTATACTGCACTGCGACGTATTGATCGTATCGAAATTTCTCGAGCCAATACCGTGACTGCGACCGCTACTGCGACTTTGAACCATGGTCCCTTCGGCGTCATCAAAATCACGAGAATATAACTTTAACCCCTTTCTTCCCAGACCATGCGCCTAAATATTTCCTCTCCCACCTCCCCCTTCCACCATTAACACTCTTCTCCTTGAGAGGGCATATGTACCCCACAACAACAGTTTAGACCCACATCATGAAACCAGAATCCGGCATTTAAACCGATCTCCACCACCTAAAATCAGCCTTTAAACCGATCTCCACCACCTAAAATCAGCCTTCCAGTAGTTGACCCCTGAATTGGAGGATTGCCTTAACCCAAACAAATAGCTGGGGGTTACGATGATGATGATGATGATAATTGTACTAAATTTCTGTCAAATCTATCATTTAGGAAGCAGCAGTGATCATTGAATCAAAAGGAAATTGACCCATTACACCATACTGATATAAATTCCTCCACCCTTCATTTTTGATGCAGCTCGCATGATGCCATGACCATTGCTTCGCAGAAGACAATTAATCAAAGGCGTTTTTTCAAATAATGCCTTTAGCTAAAGCGTTTCTTTTTCAAATACTGCCTTTGGAAAAATTCTTGGACAAGGGCGTAGTGTCAAGAAGCGCCTTTCCATTTAATAAAATTATTTTTTTTTTCAAATAATGCCTTTGCTTCTATTTTGGGAAATAAGTTGAATTGGATCCTAATCCTGTACATTATGTTAGAGGTTTGCGCATTTGGTCAAAAACTCCTTCAGCGTGCTCTCTCTCTCACTTTCTCTCTTGTGCGCACATGCTTCTTGTTCTTTGTCTGGTACCTCTGGTGGCTTGCAAAGTCATAGAGTTTCTTTCTCCTTCCATAACTAGGCATTCACCGCAAGTACCTCTCTCATTATGTAGAACTAATTACACTCCCCTCATTTCTATTTCTCCCAAAAACTTAAAAGTTCCTTGAATTTCTCGGAAGACAAGGCACTCTTCACTTCATTTTTGTTTAGTTGTTCTGTGCTATGGTGCTTTCAACACTTGGCAGTTATTAATAGATGTCTAACTCTACAAATTCTCTTATTTCTAGTAATTTGGCTTCTATGGGTTAGTTGGTATACATACCCCTGTTATCCCCCATGCCCCTAAAAGTAGAAGAAAGATGAAAGCGGTAATACAAATACCAGTGCATGCATGCAAAAACATTTTAGGTAATTATCAGAAACAAACAATAACTCATTTTGGTAATGAACCTTTCTATTGAAACAGGCTAGAAACATATCCAAGGAGTAGAAAAAACATTTTAGGTAATTGTCAGAAACAACAATAACTCATTTTGGTAATGAACCTTTCCATTGAAACAGGCTAGAAACGTCCAAGGAGTAGAACTTCTTTACCCTTGTTGGGTAAATTTTTTCTACTTTATTGTCAAATGGAAATAATTATTTGTGTACAGACAAAACTCTAAAGGGCCAGTTTTGACATAAATAATTGGTGTTTGAAATGGTGACCATCTTAAATTAGGCGAAAATGGTTTTGAATTTGAACTTGTTGAGCATATGGAGGTTTAATTGTGTTCTTTTGGAGGTGCAATGTTTTTATACCTGAGTGGTATCTTTTAATTAAGTTTGTTTACTTGTGGAAAAAAATATTATTAATAACTTGTTAGAAAAGTTAACAGTTCTTAATGTGAAGGCTATGCTGATGGAGTGCTATGGATTTTCTCCAATCCTGGTGGTATATTAGTAATCTGTAAATGAGGGATGAATTGTTGCTTCAATGTTTTCTAGTGTAGGCTTATAATTAGTTGCTTTGAGTAATCGTTGGACCAAGCTGCAGCTCTTAATTTAATGGAAGCCAAAAAAAAAGAAGTGAATTATTATTGAGTTTTCTTAGTTGTTGATCTTAATATGATTTGTCACTTGTCGTATATTATTTATCTTTTGACTTATTTATAAGTTTGTTCTGTTCAATCTGCCATGAGTATCATTTGTTAGAGAGCGTGGGGTAACATAGCCGTTGGCTTTCTGAAATAGGTGGCATTGGTCATAGAGCCCAAGGACAAGGAAGCAAGTCAAATGTATAAACATGCTTTAGATCTCCTATCACAAGCTTTGGAGGTGTGGCCAAATGCAAACGTCAAGTTCAATTATCTAGAGAAGCTGCTGAGCAGCATCCAACCATCTCAATCAAAGGATCCGTCCACAGCCCTTGCATTGGGCTTGGATGTCATGAACAAGGTTCTGGAGAAGCAACCACATTTGTTCATTAGAAATAACATCAGCCAGATTTCTCAAGTATGTGTATCTTCAAAAACTTTTATCTCGTGTAATGATTTATTGTAGGGTAAATCACTGGTCGAGGTTGGTATAACAGCCACATGCTTTTGCAGATTCTGGAACCCTGTTTCAAATATAAAACGTTAGATGCTGGAAAGTCATTATGTTCCTTGTTGAAGATGGTTTTTGCTGCTTTTCCTCTAGAAGCATTGAGTACACCACAAGACTTGAAGATATTGTATCAAAAGGTTGAGGAATTCATTCATAAGCACCTTGCTGCTATTACAGCTCCCCAGACATCTGGGGAGGATAGCTCTGGTAACACAATTAGTTTTGTGCTGTACGTTATTAAAACATTGGCAGATACGCAGAAGAACTTAATTGATCCTTTCAACTTGGTTCGTGTCCTTCAACGTCTGGCACGTGATATGGGATCTACAACTGTTTCTTATGCCAGACAGGTATTGTGCTGTTCGTTCTTTCTTCATTGCTGAGGTGCTGTGATTCATAAGATTGCTTACTTCCCTGAGATGCAACTTTTGGCATTGATAATTTTGAACGGTAATTATGACATGGTAGAAGTGGGATATTCAGGACATGAATATATTTTGACAATAACTTACCGATGCAGATATTTCAAAAAAAGGTAGGAGATGGCATGGAAACAAGTAAACGCATTATAAATACATGAAAGTAGATATCATTTCTTCATTTTTTTTAACCTTACATATATGTGTGTGTGCATGTGTGTGTTTAATATACATATACATTTATGTTTTATTACATCTATACAACAAGAAATCATTTTCCACAGTTACTTGTTAAAAATTAACTGTGATCAAGAAGTCCTAATATTTATGGTAGAAACCCATATTCACAAATAAATTTTTAACTTCAGTTTTAGAATTTCTAAAATTAAAAATTCTAAAGAACAGAGAGTAGTAGGTGCAAATCCATATCGTTTTTATTTTATCATTGGAGTCCAGGTTATTTGCTTTAAACGTGCAATGTATTTCATGTGTATATCCAAATGATAGTTTGTCTAGTTTGAATTAGTTTAGAAAGTATTAACTGTAGAACATGTTAATATGGACAAGATACCTTTTTAGATTTGTATGTGTTTTTTAGATAAATACCACGTTTTATGTTTGTCTTATGTGACAAAATCCAATATGGTTCATGGTCAGTATTGGAAAATATCGTGTCTAATGTTTTTTATCAATAAAGAAATCTTTAAAAGAAGTTTGTAAAAATTGGTGACTGTTCAAGCCAGAGTTTGTTTGAGATGGCATGTTTGCCAGTTAATGCTCGTCAAACGTTGAAACCCAATTTATTCATCAAAATTAGCTTAATTGATAGCCCTTACTTGAAGGATAAGTTTATGCAATATAATGTATTATGACAACTTTTGCATCCAGTATTGAGATTCATCTCCAGTACGGAGCTCCACCCAAAACAGAAGGGCCTGGTCTGGGTTTTTTTTTTTTTAACCACTTTCCATTTGTGTCTTGTTGTTGGCAGGCTAGCTTTATATGTTCCAGCCTCTTATATCATTATTGATTCTATGGCTTTGTTTTTTCAATTATTGTAAGTGTCTAGTGAAGCTGCATTGAGTTGCTTACTATTACTTTTGTGAACTACGTAGTGGAATTCACTTTAAATTTCTGGCCTTAATATATGATACGCATTTTTTTCCATACCTCATCTGGTCTTAGTTGGATCCATGCTTTCTTTATGTTTTCAATTTTCACTTTTTTTCCCCCTTTTTTATTTATGTTGAA
Organism: Sideroxylon spinosum; assembly: GCA_003260245.2. Classification (NCBI taxonomy): domain Eukaryota; kingdom Viridiplantae; phylum Streptophyta; class Magnoliopsida; order Ericales; family Sapotaceae; genus Sideroxylon; species Sideroxylon spinosum. Next base: position 40,133,142 of record QLOD02000001.1, read on the forward strand.
ATTATTTGAAACTCTGTTCACCCTTGCAGGGCCAGAGAACAGATCCAGATGCTGCAGTCACTTCTTCTCGTCAAGCCGCTGATATTGGAGCGGCCATTGCTAATCTTAAAGCTGTCCTGAAACTTATTAGTGAAAGGGTGATGCTTGTTCCAGAGTGCAAACGATCCATAATTCAGGTCCTGAATAACTTACTCTCTGAGAAGGCTACCGATGCTACTGTGCTTCTTTGCATACTCGATGTAATAAAGGGATGGATAGAAGATGACTTTAGTAAGCCTGGAATGCCTGTTGGATCAAGTTCTTTTCTTAATCCGAAGGAAGTGGTGTCTTTGATTCAGAAGCTCTCACAAGTTGATAGGCAAAACTTCTCTCCAAGTGCTCTAGAAGAATGGGATGGGAAGTATCTTCAACTTCTTTATGGACTTTGTGCTGATTCAAATAAGTAAGTACACGTTTCAATTTTTTTTGTTGTCATGCTTTGACCAGACATGAGAGTTGATGAATTGACTGGTATACAGATACCCCCAAGCCCTACGACAAGAAGTCTTTCAGAAGGTTGAGAGGCAGTTTTTGCTTGGTCTAAGGGCAAAAGACCCTGAAATGCGGATGAAATTTTTCTCTCTTTATCACGGATATCTTGAGAAAACATTGTTCGTAAGATTGCAATACATTATCCAAGTCCAGGACTGGGAACCTTTGAGTGATGTCTTCTGGCTCAAACAAGGCCTAGATCTTCTTCTTGCCATCTTAGTTGAGGATAAACCTATAACACTTGCTCCAAATTCTGCTAGAGTACGCCCACTCGTGGTTTCAGGTGCTCTTGCAGATTCTTCTGGGTTGCAGCCAATGGTGACTGATGTTCCTGAAGCTTCTGAGGAAGCTCCTCTAACATTTGATAGACTTCTATCAAGGCATGCACAGTTCCTGAATGAGATGAGCAGACTTCAGGTGATTACATCTATTCTTGAATTTTTCCCTGCAATGATTTTCAGAAGTATATTTTGCTGGTTCCTTGTGTTGTATTGAGCACCATTAGCTGGCAAGTTTTGATTGATTCAACTAATTTTACATGTGGCTTTGTGCTAGATTTTTCCTTTCTTTTTTTTCATTCACAATTTTATGGCCAATTAAATATTGCTTCATTGAAATGGTTGTATGATTGAATATACTGTCTAATTTTTGGGCAAATTTCACTTTGCCTCCTTGAGTTTTATTCGAAATCTCACTTCAAGACTTTTTTTCTTTAATTTTTTTTTTTAACAGTAAAAGGCCTGATCTTTTAATTAGTTGCAATGCTCCCCCTTAATGACTGTTTTGCCCCTCAAGATTGGACAATTAATGGTGGGAATGCAGGGGCAACATAGTTGCTGAGGGTGAGATTAACTAATTAAAAATTCAGGCCCTTAATTGTTGCCCAAAAAAAAAAAAAAGGGCTCATGTCCTGAAGTGGGATTTCAGGTAAATTGATGCGGAACAAAGAATTGAAAGCAAATAGAAGAGAAGAAAAGAAATCATGCAAGAAGAAGAAAAAGAAGAAAGGAGAGAGAACCGAGGCACACAACCATTCATATTAGTATTCTTCAATAATTCAAGTCTAATAATCTGATACAAGGAAAGCCTTTGTAGAGGCTAACCCTAAATCAAAATTAAAACTCACAAATATGAGATACCAAAAATAGAATCCTAACACATGGAGTAAATAAAAATCGAATCCTAAGAATATTAAAATCTAATACTAATAAATATGGTATATATAAAATAAAACAATATTTTTCTTTGGATTAATTTCGCAGCAAAATTCAGGGAGTGAAGTGAAATTTACCCTTAATTTTTTAAAATTAGTTCTAATTTATGATGTCTCTGAAAATCTCCTGGTTGATCATATTCAGTTCTACCTGTTGAGTTTAGGATCTATTTTCCAGAGTATGATTTCAATTAGAATAATTCCTTTCATTTTTTTTTTTTTGGGTGGCAGGTAGCTGATCTTGTTATTCCATTAAGAGAGTTGGCGCATACAGATGCAAATGTTGCTTATCATCTGTGGGTTTTGGTGTTTCCCATTGTCTGGGTGACCTTAAACAAGGAAGAACAGGTAACACTAGCTAAGCCAATGATAACTCTCTTGTCAAAAGATTATCACAAGAAGCAGCAGGCAAGCAGACCAAATGTTGTGCATGCTCTCCTGGAAGGGCTTCAGTTAAGCCACCCTCAGCCTCGAATGCCTAGTGAACTCATTAAATATATTGGAAAAACTTATAATGCGTGGCACATTGCATTGGCTTTGCTGGAAAGTCATGTTATGTTGTTCTTGAATGACACAAAGTGCTGTGAGTCTCTGGCTGAGCTTTATAGATTGCTTAATGAAGAAGATATGAGGTGTGGGTTATGGAAGAAAAGGTCAATCACTGCAGAAACCAGATCGGGGCTTTCACTGGTTCAGCATGGTTACTGGCAGCGTGCTCAAAGCCTCTTTTACCAAGCAATGGTTAAGGCAACTCAAGGTACTTACAACAACACAGTGCCAAAGGCTGAGATGTGCCTTTGGGAAGAGCAGTGGCTGTATTGTGCTAGTCAACTCAGTCAATGGGATGTCTTAGTAGACTTTGGAAAACTTGTTGAGAATTATGAAATACTATTGGACAGTCTTTGGAAGCAGCCAGATTGGGCATATTTGAAAGATCATGTAATTCCAAAGGCTCAAGTTGAAGAAACTCCAAAACTTCGTATCATTCAAGCTTATTTTTCCCTTCATGAAAAGAATACTAATGGTGTAGTGGATGCTGAAAACATTGTGGGGAAAGGTGTTGATCTTGCTCTGGAGCAGTGGTGGCAATTACCTGAAATGTCTGTTCATGCAAGAATTCCTCTTCTACAGCAATTCCAGCAACTGGTTGAAGTTCAAGAATCGGCCAGAATTATAGTTGACATTGCCACTGGAAACAAACATTCAGGGAGTTCTGTTAACAATGTACATGGCGGACTGTATGCAGATCTCAAGGACATTCTTGAGACCTGGAGACTTAGAACTCCAAATGAATGGGACAATTTGACTGTTTGGTATGATTTGCTCCAGTGGAGGAATGAAATGTACAACGCAGTGATTGATGCATTTAAGGATTTTGGGACTACAAATCCACAACTTCATCACCTTGGCTACCGTGACAAGGCATGGAATGTTAATAAGCTTGCCCACATTGCTCGTAAACAGGGCCTGTACGACGTTTGTGTGTCAATATTGGGAAAGATGTATGGGCACTCAACCATGGAAGTGCAGGTATCAGGAACTTGATTTCTTATACTTTGTGATAGAATACGATTAATGGGAAAACTTTTACTTGTATATTAGAACCTCAATAGTACAGGGATGTCTTTCCTTATTCCTAGAGTCTAGGTACATTATACATTAATACAAATAAATGTACTACATTAAATACAAATACATGTACATTAACACTCCCCCTCAAGCTGGAGCATATATATCATATGTTCCAAGCTTGTTACAAATGAACCTTACTTTAGTTCCTTCTAACGCCTTAGTGAATAAAGCTGCCAACTGATCCTCAGACTTTACATGATTGGTTTTGATGACATTTTGTAAAACCTTTTTCCTGACAAAGTGATAGTCAACTTCAATATGCTTGGTTCGCTCATGGAACACTGGATTGGAAGCTATGTGGATAGCAGCTTGATTGTCACAAACTAATTCCATGGATTGCAACATAAAAACTCCCAACTCCTTTAACATATGATGTATCCAAATCAGTTCACAAGAAGCATGTGCCATGGCTCTATACTCTGATTCTGCACTGGACTTGACTATCACAGTTTGCTTTTTACTTTTCCAAGATACTAGGTTTTCTCCCACAAAGACACAGTATCCTGTAGTGGATCGTCTATCTCAGGGAGAACCAGCCCAATCTGCATCCGTGTAACCTTGGACAAGGGTATGACCATTATCTCTATACGACAAACCATATCCTGGTGCACCTTTTAGATACCTTAAAATGCGAACAACTGCATCCCAACGACTAGAACGTGGTGCATCAAGGAACTGACTTATCACACTCGTGGCAAAGGATATATCAGGTTTGGTGATTGTCAAGTAGTTTAGTTTCCCAACTAACCTCCGATACTTACTTGGATCATGCAACAACTCTCCTTGATCAGCAATCAACTTGGTATTTGGGTCCATTGGAGTATCTACTGGCTTAGAACCTAATATATCAGTCTCGGTCAACAAATCAAGAACATACTTTCTTTGAAAGAGAGAAATGCCCATACGTGACCGGGCAATCTCAATTTCCAAGAAGTATTTCAATGGTCCCAAATCCTTGATGCTAAACTTTCTTTTAAGGAACGTCTTCATATCATCAATACTTTGGGAATCATCTCCCGTGATAATAATGTCTACATAAACAAGGAGCGAAATCCGTCTTTTAGAAGAATGACGGTAAAAGACTGAATGATCAACTTTACATCGAACTAGGCCAAATTCAGTGATAACGGTGCTAAATCAGCCAAACCTTGCCCGAGGAGACTGTTTTAGGCCATATAATGCTCTTTAGTTTGTAAACCAACCCAGACTCCCCCTAGCAATGAACCCAGGAGGTTGCTCCATATATACTTCCTCAGTAAGATCACCATGCAAAAAAGCATTTTTCACATCAAGCTGGTGGAGAGGCCAATGATAAACTGCAGCGAGAGATATAATAAGTCGAATAGAGGTAAGTTTAGTAACAGGAGAAAAAGTCTCAGAGAAGTCCAAACCATAAACTTGAGTATGCCCCTTTGCAACCAAGCGTGCCTTTAACCTGTCCACAGTACCATCAGGATGAACCTTAACAGTGTATACTCAACGACAATCAACCATAGACTTATTAGAAGGAAAAGAAACAAGATCCCAAGTATGATTAGCTCGAAGAGCAGACATCTCATCTTTCATTGTAGAATGCCATCCAGGGTAAGAAAGTGCTTCAGAGACAGTGTTAGGGATAGAAACAGACTATAAAGATGTAACAAATGAACAATAGGATGGTGATAATGCATCATAAGATACAAAATGAGAAATAGGATGAGAAGTGTAAGACCGTGTACCCTTCCGAAAAGCAATAGGAACATCTAAATCACTTACAGAAGCTGGCGGCATAGAAGAAGTAGATGGTGGAGCACTGGAAGCAGGAGGTGGAGCAATCACTTCTCGATGCCGAGTGTAAG
>QLOD02000001.1:40145037-40163436 GCA_003260245.2 Sideroxylon spinosum
TTCGCAATTAACTCCAATGATTGCTAGCAACAATTGCGAAAAATTTTCGCGTAGTTGAGTTCCTTCAACTCAAAACAATAGCAAAACTGTCAACAATAGAGGGGGGGAAAGGAGACTGAATATCCAAAGTGGTCCAAACGACAAGGGAATAACACCAATAGGGCGCTTGACAGAGGGGAGGAGACGGTAAAACAGGTCGGAAGTCTGACAGTCTCCCATGCACCTTCACGCGCGGCTTCAGTGAAAGTGCGTGAGGCTCACGCGCAGAGTCTTAGTGGCGCGTGGGGGCACGTGAAGCTTTCTTCGGCGATGGCGATCTTCCGACGATGGTTGCCTCTTTCCATCGACCACAACAGTGTGGTTGATCTTTGAAAGATTGTCCGAGGAGGGACTTTTGCTTGTTGGAACCTCTAACGGTATTCCAACGCTTACTGGACACCTTTCGCTGTAGTGACCAAACACAAAACCGAGTTAAGAATAATTACAGGAACGTTCCTGCTCTGATACCATGTGATTGAACACGATTAATGGGAAAACTTTTACTTGTATATTAGAACCTCAATAGGGGTATATATACATGTACAGGGATGTCTTTCCATATTTCTAGAGTCTAGGTACATTATACATTAATGCAAATACATGTATTACATTAATACAAATACATGTACATTAACAGTTTCTCTTTATTTTTTGGGCGGGGGAACATGAAGATGAAGGGGGCTAGGATGCAGTTGTCTCATTATTTTCGCTATCGCATGTTTGCAGGAGGCCTTCGTTAAAATAAGGGAACAAGCAAAAGCTTATCTAGAAATGAAGGGAGAGCTTACTAGTGGTCTTACTTTGATCAACAGTACTAATCTGGAATATTTTCCTGTTAAGCACAAAGCAGAAATCTTTCGTCTTAAAGGTGATTTCTTGTTAAAGATGAATGACTGTGAGGGTGCTAACCTTTCGTATTCAAATGCCATCAGTCTTTTCAAGAACTTGCCCAAAGGATGGATTAGCTGGGGCAATTATTGTGACATGGTATGCATTCTCTACCATTGATCGTACTCCTTGTTTTTTCTTTTTCTTTTTTTTTTTTTTTTTTTTTTTGTGGTTTTTGCAATGTGATTACCTAATCTGCATTCTATTTCAGGCTTATAAGGAGACTCAAGAAGAGATTTGGTTAGAGTATGCTGTGAGCTGCTTTCTTCAGGGTATCAAATTTGGCATTCCCAATTCTAGAAGCCATTTGGCCCATGTTCTGTATCTTCTTAGCTTTGATACTCCCAATGAACCGGTGGGGAGAGCATTTGACAAGTATCTTGACCAAATACCACACTGGGTTTGGCTCTCTTGGATTCCACAGCTATTACTGTCTTTGCAGAGGACAGAAGCCCCGCATTGCAAACTTGTTCTACTAAAAATTGCCACTGTATATCCCCAGGTAAATGCTATATTTTCTTATCCTAGAACTTTTATGGATAAGTCTATATCTACAATGTATGGTATTTAATTCTTCTATTTAATAACCTTAGGCATTATATTACTGGCTGCGCACCTATTTGCTCGAACGTCGTGATGTTGCAAATAAATCTGAATATAGTAGATTAGCAATGGCTCAACAAAGAATGCAACAAGCTGTCTCTGGTGCTGGTGCTGGTTCGATTGGCTTGGCCGATGGGAATACTAGAGTGGCAAGTAATGCTGGGGGATCTTTAACTTCTGACAATCAGGTCCATCAAGGAAATCAAGTTAGTGGTGGCATGGGATCTCATGACGGGGGTAGTTCTCAGGTGCATGATTCTGAAAGATCCACAGTTAATGATGGCAGTGCGCATGCTGGGAATGATCAGCCCCTACAACAGAGTTCTTCAGCTATCAGTGATGGTCAGAATGCAATGAGGCGTAATGGCGCCCTGGGTTTGGTTGCTTCAGCTGCCAGTGCATTTGATGCTGCAAAAGATATAATGGAGGCTCTTAGAAGCAAGCACACTAATTTGGCTAGCGAACTTGAGGTTATGAATTTTACTGTAGTCCTTTCACTGTCATATTTACCTGTTGCTAGATGCAAAAGCTTACATCATTCTTTCCTAATTTCTTTTGCTATTGCCAAACTTTTTTGCTTGCTTGTCTAATACATTGGTTGGATAAGATGGATTTGCTGTGTGAAAGTAGCTTTTTATTTGTGAATGTCGTTATGATAAATGAAATTATATCAACTTGATGGCTTCTAAACAATAATAAATCATTTTTGCAGATTCTTCTAACAGAAATCGGTTCGAGGTTTGTTACCTTGCCAGAAGAGAGACTACTGGCAGTGGTTAATGCCCTTCTCCACCGCTGTTACAAGTACCCGACTGCGACTACTGCAGAAGTTCCTCAGTCACTCAAAAAGGAGCTCTCCGGGGTTTGCAGGGCATGCTTTTCAGCAGATGCTGTGAACAAGCATGTTGAATTTGTGCGAGAGTACAAGCAAGAATTTGAACGTGATCTTGATCCTGAAAGCACAGCTACATTCCCAGCCACTCTTTCTGAATTGACTGAACGGTTGAAGCATTGGAAAAACGTTCTACAGAGTAATGTTGAGGATAGGTTTCCTGCTGTCTTGAAGCTGGAAGAGGAAAGCAGGGTGTTGCGCGACTTCCATGTTGTTGATGTGGAGGTCCCAGGACAGTATTTTACTGATCAGGTAAGCTGAATCTTAGTCCGAGTGACTCAGCCAATGCTGTGGAAATGAATTTAGTTGCAAGATTTGTTCTTATAATACATACTGTTTCAGATAGCAAACTTGACTTTTAGCTGGCATAATGATAAACTCAATTTAACTATCTTATCATAAGAGAAACAAGTCTTAACTTGAAAGTATTAGCCAAGTCTCGGCCAGCATATATCAGTTAAGAGAGAAGAGAAAAGAAGAGAAATGATGATAATTTTGTTTCGATTTGTTTGAAAGTTTAGGGGAGAAGAGTTAATAACTTTCTTTCTCTTTACTTGCAAGTTGAGAAGAAGTGAAAGGAAAAGAAAGAATAGATTGTTATTTTACTATTAAATCCTTTGGGAAATTTGAGCGTAATCAATTTAACCTTAGGACATGTTTGTAATTTATTTTTTCTTTCTCTTTATTTTATGGGAAAATGTCATTTGGAAAGTTTCATTAATGCACTTTTTTTTTTTTCTCTCTATTTCCCCCCAAAATTTTTAAATTTGAACTCTCACTTTTCTTTCTATTTCTTTTCTCTCTCTCCCAAAAACATCTCACAAACAAGCGATTGATTCTGAAATCTTTTATTTTCTTCCCATTTTGCTCCATTCAAACAGACTGTTATATAACGAGAAAACAAGTCTGCACTTGAAAATTATTATCTAAAGTTTGAGTTTGAACTTTTTTGCATTGCTCACCCATTATATCCTTGCTCCAGCACTTTTTTTTTTTCATTTTTTTTCCCCTTATTTGTATTTGTTTGTTTATATGGTTCTTCAATAACATGCTTATCTTGCAGGAAGTTGCACCTGATCATACAGTAAAGTTAGACAGGGTCGGGGCTGATATTCCAATTGTGCGAAGACATGGAAGCAGTTTCCGGCGCTTGACTCTTATTGGATCTGATGGATCCCAGCGCCATTTTATCGTTCAGACATCTTTAACCCCCAATGCCAGGAGTGATGAACGCATACTGCAGCTTTTCCGTGTGATGAACCGAATGTTTGATAAGCACAAGGAATCCAGACGGCGTCACATATGCATTCACACACCAATTATTATCCCCGTTTGGTCCCAGGTGATTAGTTCAGCCTTCCCTTTCATTAGTTTTATCATGTTGATTCCGTCCTCCCCTTGGAGGAGAGCAGGTTGAATTTTCTGTGGATGAGACAGGCCTTTGATGGCATTGGTTTGTGCAGAATTCTAGATGTGCCTGTAGTTGATCTCACGGTGGATCATATTCCTTTCTTCTATTAGGTTCTGCAAATTTCTCAGATTTGATCAATAACTTGGTGGTTTCTAATCTGCGAATGACTCCTGCAGGCACCCTAGAATTCCCAGATGTTCTGTCTGAATTTTTATTCTAATAATAAATTCTTGCTTGTGCTAGGTGCGCATGGTAGAAGATGATTTGATGTGCAATACCTTCCTTGAGGTGTATGAGAACCATTGTGCAAGAAATGATCGAGAGGCAGACCTACCCATTACATATTTCAAGGAGCAGCTGAACCAAGCAATTTCTGGCCAGATCACTCCAGAAGCTGTTGTAGATCTGCGGCTCCAGGCTTATAACGACATAACAAAAAATTTCGTGACTGATAGCATTCTATCGCAATACATGTACAAGACTTTGCTGAGTGGAAACCACATGTGGGCTTTCAAGAAGCAATTTGCCATTCAGTTGGCACTTACAAGTTTTGTGTCATTCATGCTACAAATTGGCGGAAGATCTCCAAACAAGATATTGTTTGCTAAGAACACTGGGAAAGTGTTCCAGACTGATTTTCACCCGGCATACGATGCAAATGGAATGATTGAATTTAATGAACCTGTGCCTTTTCGCTTGACAAGGAATTTGCAGGCATTCTTCTCACATTTTGGGGTGGAAGGTCTTATTGTTTCTGCCATGTGTGCAGCTGCCCAAGCTGTGGTTTCACCTAAAGTGAGTTTTATTACATGATTTTGTTAGTTTTTAACTTCAAATTAATTTTTCTCAACAGTGACAAATATTTCCTTAAACTTCATACAATGCAGCAAAGTCAGCATTTATGGCATCATTTAGCTATGTTTTTCCGTGATGAGCTCTTATCCTGGTCTTGGAGAAGACCTCTTGGGATGCCCCTGGCCCCTGTTATCGGTGGGGGTAGTTTAAATCCTGTTGACTTCAAACAGAAAGTCACTACAAATGTTGACCATGTTATTTGCAGAATCAATGGAATAGCCCCACATTATGTCTCTGAAGAGGTTAGTTGGTGAACTTCTCCAATGGATTCTCGTTTCTGTCATCCTAGTTGTGAATATAGCTTGTCTGCCCCAATCAAGAAAAAAATAAAATAAAAAATAAAGATCTTGATAATCTCATGTTTTGAGATAATGCACATTTGGCTCATCAATATGTTAATTTCTGAATCAAATTTAATTTGATAAAGTGGGTCATTGGGTTTGGTTTCTTCTAGCAGATCCGTCACTGCGGTGGCGAATTTAAAAAGAAAAGAAGAAATTGCATATTGAATTAGTTCTCGTGTTTTCCTTACTTTTACCTTCTGTTTCGTTTAGTGTTTCTAAGTAGTCAGTGGAATTGTTGTTCCTAGTCAAAATTCCTGGAAGAAACAGCAGAGCATTATACGGCCTGAATTGATGTTATGTTCTCTCTTGGATTCAGGAGGAGAATCCTGTTGACCCGCCTCAGTCTGTGCAGAGAGGAGTCACGGAGTTGGTTGAAGCTGCTTTGACCCCGAGGAACCTTTGCATGATGGATCCAACTTGGCATCCCTGGTTCTGATTTATATATATATATATATATATATTAGTTGGCCTTGAAAGACTGTATAGCAGCAGCTTGTCAGCTGACAATGTTGCTTGTAAATACATTGTAAATACTGGTGGGTGCTAATTATGTTAGATATATAGTCAATGATGAACCCCTATTTTGTATGTCACTTGTAATTTTAAGACGAGCCTTGGAATGGAATGAAGAGATCCCCTTGCAGTGATGACAGAACTCCGCTGTTTAAAATTGCTGTTAATTCTCGGTAATGTATTAGTTGGAAAGTTTCTACGCTTTTCAATGGACTAAAAAAGTTGGGTTTAAAATTTTACGACTGCTGTGGGACTAAGGTATACTGCCTAGGGTGTGACAAATTCTCCCATGTGACCATCACGTGGATTAACACACTGTAGTGTTCGCCAGATTTTTTTTTAAAGGTTGTATTGACATTTGTTTCAAAAAGTTTCATAAAACTCAAAAAAATTTCAAGATTCTTTATTAAAATTTTGTCATGTGTTACTTTATATAATTTTTAACAACTTTATATCAAATCAATCACAAATATCCAATCATCATTTCAAATCAGCTTTTTACATTTTAAATTTCAAAAAAGTACACTTCTTAGTTTTTTTTTAGAGACTCCAAATGAGCCCTTAGTTTTTTTGATTTTTTTTAAAAATGACTAAAGATTTACTTTCTTGCATTTTAAATTTCTTTTAAATAATAACATAAAAACTAAAAAAATTAGCTATTAAAAAATTAACTTTTTTTATCTTTTCTCAAATACAAAATAAATAAAAAATGGATAAAGGGGGCTGAATTATAAAAGATTAACAGTTTGGACTTAGACTATTAAATCATTAGGAGATCAGGACCATTAAATCATTTTGAGAAAATCAAGTTAAATTATGATTATTAAATTATTTGAAGGAAATTGAGACTGTTAATTTTTTGCACTTCAACCCTTGCAACCCAAAAAAGAAAGACAAACTTTTTAGTAGCCAACTAATCTATTTTTTTTTTTTTTTTGCTTACCGAACTCTATTTAAATTTGGTTATTCAGAAAATTCAAAAAATTGAATAGCCAAAACTAAGACTTCCCAAATGGAGCCTGATTATTGGATTAAGAAGGAAAAAAAAAATTCAATTTTCACTATGTAGAGCTACAAATAAACAGGATCATTACTTCTGGTTCATAATTTAGTTTGTGAAAGAGTGTTTTTAGAAAAATTAAATTTATTTATTAAATAAATAGAGTTGAAATATTAACTTGTTTACTATTTTTATACATAATTAAAATTACTTGCAAATTATATTAAAATGTCAAATTAAGCACCGTCATATATTTCTGAATTAGTACCACTTTCCGTTTTGGTAGAGTCAAGTCCAGCTACATGAGTCGTTTTAGTGAATATCTTGCTAAATAAGATATATATACATATATATACACTGACTTCGTTTGAAGTAAAAAAAAAAAAAAACATATAAAACTCTACAAATCTTTTCAAAAATGAATTATGAGATTAAAAATTTAAAATTTTTACTCACTGTACAAAACACGAGATATTAACTTTTATAAATTTATGCAATTTTATACAACTCTAAACATATTTAGTCTATTTTTATATGAATCTTTTTCGACACCATTAAAGACTATTGCCATATAATATTATCTCTAGGGGTGGACACAGGTTCGTTAATTCGACCACTCAATCCAGTTTGATACTTATAGAGTTTGGGTTTGAGAACTTAACTATAAAGCTAGATTGGGTTAGTTTTTTAAGCCGGACCTTTTTTTGGGTTGGGTTGGGTTCAGGCATCATAGCCTGGCCGAGCTTGACCCGAAATTAATAAATTAGTTGAAAACCTCACACCCTCCTTCTCTACACACAAACCCTAACTCTGCTCTTCTTCTTTTTTCCCGTAAACCAGGGGTCTAAAAACTCAACTACTCTCCCTATTTTCTTAGTCTGTAATACAAATTTTGTATCTCTCACTCTTATTCTCTTCTTCGTTTCTCTTATTCATCTCTTTTGATTTCGTTTTTCTCTATTCTATCTTCTTAATGTCTCTCACTCTTTCTTCCTGAAATCCTTTAATCTCGTCGATGAAGCGGCGTTAGATCTTTTCAGTCAGTTATGTATAGGTCATTAATTTTAAAACATAATAAAAAAATTAGTAAAAAACTAATTCTGTTTCTTTTTTTTTTTTTTTCTTTTAGGTGAGCTTATGACCTGTTATTCTTATATATTTTTTGTCATTCTAACAAATCTTTGTTTACTATAGCAGTTTAAATATGCAATTGAAAGCAATTTTTTAAATATTTCCCCAAATAGCGACAATGATTGTTAAATTGTTAAACACGGAAAATATGTTTTTGTATGATTTTTATGTTTTCTAATGTTTTATCTTTTGGTGTAAAAAAGGCTTAGATTTTAATTTTTCAATAATAAATGGGTTCAGGTTCATAGTTTTCAATCTGATATCAAACCAGGCCGGACTTGGGCTCAGTGCTCAATGACTTGGCCCAAAAAAGCTTAGCCCTAACTCAACTCAGCCCATGTCCACCGCTAAATATCTTACATTTCAATATTTTCATTAGTTCTAGTGCTGAGAATCTGTTAACAAATGCCTTTTCATATTAGTACCGATTTTTTAAAGTTTTTTTTTTTTTTAGAGTAATTTAACTCCAGCTGCATGGGTCATTTTAATGATCTAACTTTGCTGAACGTACAGTGAATTGCCTTTGTATGAATCATTTCAGTTTTTGTAGAGTCCTTTAAAACGATCAACTCATTTGCATATATACAAATTCTTATGCAAGTAATTATATAATATTTTTAAACAAAATATAATTTTAAATATCCATATAATAAAATACATCATTTGATATGACATTTATCCCAGTCATCAGCCATGCTATTAACATCTATATCTATATAACAAAACATATGACATTTGTCCCAGTCATCAGCCACGTTATCAACATCTATATCTATTTAATAAACACATCATTTGATGTGACATTTGTCTCACTTATCAGCCACGTTATCAACATCTATATCTATACAATAAACACATCATTTGATGTGACATTTGTCCCAGTCATCAACCACGTCATCAACATCTATATCTATATAATAAAACAAATGATATTTGTCCCAGTCATCAGCTATGTCATCAACATCTATATTTACATAATAAAACACATCATTTGATATGACATTTATCCCAGTCATCAACCACGTGGCTGACAACTTTTTTAAATTTTCAAATTTAAAATTCAATACTTGATGAGACTTTTTTAATATGGAGCAATGCTTGATGGGATTTTTGTCCCATGTGATAGTATAAGAGAGAAAGAGAGAGAGAGAGAGAGAGAGGCGCGTTGGGCAGGGGTTGATAGGGGAAATGTTTTTGTTTTTGTATGTGTGTAAAAAATTTTAAAAGTTTAAAACGTTAAAAAAATTATTTTGAAATTATGGTTGAATGGTTGTATTTGATTTTTAAAAGTGATATATGATAAATTTTTAATTGAGAATTTTAAAAACTTTTGGTACAAATATTAGTCTTTTAGTAAATTCTTTAAAAAAAATGGATTGATATCTGTATCAAAAAGGTGGAAACTTTTGAAGTTTTTTAAGCTTTAAACATCATTTTTTTATATGTCAAATTAATATTTTTGTACATTTTTAGATTTTTTTTTTTTACTTATAATTTCAATTTTAATGTATGTAATTCTTAAATTAAAATGCATACACTTTTATATTCATTGAATTTGTTAAAAATTTTGAATTTTGATTATATTTTTAATCGTTGAATTTGCTCAATTATCGGGATTATTTTTATTTTTAATTTATTTATTTTTATTTGGGATTATTTTTATTTCCAATGAATTTTGAAAAATCTTTTAAAAAGTTGGACTGATATTTGTACTAAAAAGTTTTATAAAATTCCAAAAGTTTTCAAATTCTTAAGTAAAATTTTGCTATGTTTCAACGAATTTTGACAAATCTTTTAAAATTGGTTTGATATTTGTACCAAAAAATTGAAAACTTTTTTAAAGTTTTTTTTTTTTGAATTTTTTGATTTTTTTTTTTTTTAGCTTTAGACATTCCCTTTTACACCAAATCATATTTTTTTGCTGTTTGAGAGTTTTTTTTTTTTTGTTTTTTTTTTACTTGCAATTTAAATTTTAATGCATTTAATACTCAAATTTTAAAAATTTTGAATTTGAGTTATTTTTAATCGTTGAATTTGCTCAATGACTAAAATTATTGTTATTTTTCCACTTTAGTTGTTTTTCTGTCACTACATTGATATCTTTTAAATAGTGATTTTTACTTTTATTAGTTATTTTTATAGTTTTTTTATATAGGTTTACTTTATAAATTTAAATAGTGAAATTATATTTCCATACCTTTAGGCACGGATAATTTCTAGTATTTAAAATATTTTTAGAAATTGTGTAACGTTTATTATATAGATATTTTGTGTTTATATTAGTGAGTTGATAGATTTATCATAGTCAAGTTTTTCATATAAATACCAAAAGTTTATATTTTAACAAATTTTGATTTGAACCAATCATAAAAATAAAATTTTGTTCTAAATTTATATTAAATCACAAACTTACCAAATCAATCTCGCTTTTTTTATTTCAAATTGTTTGTTACTTTTAATATATGTTTTTATTGTTTTAATTATTTACTCATTTTACAAAATTAATTTGAGCTAGAAATACTATTATTTTTGATTTTATTAAATTAATTTTTGAATTGTGTTATAAAAATAACTCAAACTAAATTTTTTTTAATTTTATGTTGTAATTTATAAAAAGAACTCAAATATTATTAATTATATTTTTAATTGATGGTTAACATGGCTAATTCATTTTTAAAATTGAGCTTAAGAAAATTACTCTCTAACCTAATTAATATTTAATATTTGGGTACTTCCATATCTAATTAATAGTAAGTAGTTATTTTTTGTTTTTTTTTTAATTTTAAATTTAAAATATAATAAGAGTTGTTATTACAAGAAGAGTTAGATTTTTTTCAATTTAATTAATTTTTATTTGAAGCCGAATTAATTATTTAACTATGTAAATTTTGTGACAATAGTCAACCGATATTGAGAATGACGAACAAGATAGTAATAATTTTTTAATTGATTTCATAAAAATGACTTAAATTAAAAATATTATTATTAAGTTAAAATATGTAATATCTATTTAAATTTAAAATTAGAATTTAAAAAAATCAATTCCAAAACTAATATTATTCAAAGATTTATAAAGATAAAAAAAAATGATTGATGAATATATGGAGTGCACATAGGATTTGTTAATGAATTTTTAATTAGTTTTATAAAAGTAACTCAAATTTAAAATATTATAACTAATCATATGTGCTTTGTAAAACAAAATAAATATAGTCAATATGTCTAATTTAAATTTAAAATTATTTAGAAAATAACTACTTCTGAGCCTAATTAATATTTGGTAATTTTAAATTTTAAAAATACTAAGAATTGTTATGGGATAAATAACCTAATTATTATTTAAGTTTTTTTTGTGCTCTTTAATTGAATTTTATTTTTTATTTGTGTTTTTAAATCAATTTCTAACATATTTGAAATATTAAATATTATAAATATATTGAATTTATAAGTAAATGAATTTTTTTTTTTGAAACCCATGAGTTGATTTATATGAAATTTATAATCAAGCGAGTCATTTTTTGGAACGCAAGCAAGTGGGTTTGTCTTTCGGATACGAAACCCAAGCAAGTGAGTCCCTTTTTAAAGCTAATGAGTTCTTTAAAATTTATTAAAATAATAAGCCACAATTTTAACGCTTTTATAGGTAAAAGAAAATATGGAGTTATAGTGTTTTAGCGACGTGGGACAAATAAACAAAAGTTTTGTGGATGAAAAAGGAGAAAAAAAAAGTAGAGAGAAAGAAAGAATTTTAAAAATAATTGAAAAATCTGTAAAAAAAAAAAAAGGAAAAGTGGAACAAATAGCAAGGGACATGCCACTTAAGATGAGAGTTAACGAGAAGAAGAGAGAGAAATTACATTATTTTAGTATTATAATATATATTACAAAATACAAGTGCATACATATATATAGCCCTACTTTTTCTTAAGTGGTGGGTAGATGATTAGGTTTGTAACGGTCATTTTTCCTTTCCAATTACAACGGTTTTGAATCTTAAAAATGCCAATTAACTAATGACCAAGTCCTAAGGATATGTTTGGTATAGAGTAAGAAATTATAAGGTTAATTATGACGGTAAAGTTTATGTTATTTGTATTTGGAATAAGAGAGTAGATATTACTCGATAATAATCATATTATATTTGAAATGTTAAGAGTTTTGAAAAGATAAAAGTTATTTTAGGGATAATGTCAAAGGGGTAAAAATTTTCCTTTACCTTCCATTGTCTACGTCCCAGAGTAATAATTTACCCCATATAGGATAATAATTACCCCCAAAAATTGTAATAGAATGTAAAAATTATCCTCATAAACTTTATCCCGATTACTCCCAAAACACATCCTAAGAGGTATTTTACTCACATTAAATGCATTGTGCTACCTTGAATAATATATATTTAAAGAAATAATACATTTTAAAGTTTTTTATCTCATCAAGTATAATAATATACACTTAAAAAAAAAAAAAAGATCGCAAGCTTGGGCCAACTAGGTTAGGGGAGAACATATTAATTGTTTAAATATGAATAATTTATTTATATTTGTAAATATAAATATATAAATTACCCTAAAAACAATCTCATGAGCAAGATTGATTTAATATTTCATCATGTATTAATATATCTGCTTGTTAACGCAGTAATTCTCTAATTATATTTATCTATATCTGTTTGGTAATGCAGTAATTTTCTGTTTATATTTTTCTTTTTGCTTTTTGTTGTCGTTTTTTTTCTTGAATGAAAACTGAAACTGTTTTTTTCTGAAATGCAATTCTATTTACAATTAACTTTTAAAAAATTAATTGGATTTAATAAATATATTTCATGTTAATTAAATTTAATTAAATAATTTATTAAATTAAAGTAATGAAATTAATTACTAATAATAACTTATTAAAATATATTTTGGTATTAAATAAATTAAATTATTAACTTATTAAATTTTAATATTCATATATAATTTTAATATTTATTCATAATTTCATATTAATTACTAAATTATTAATTTATTAAATTATTTTAATATATGATTTTAATATTTATTGATAATTTCAATAATACATATTTCATATTAATTTTAACGCTCCCTTTCACATCAAATTATATTTTTGTTCTTTTTGAGAGTTTTTTTATTTTTTATTTACTTACAATTTCAATTTTAATGTACTTAATTCTGAAATTTTAAATATATACAATTTTACATTCTTTGAATTTACTAAAAATTTTGAATTTGGATTATTTTTAGTCGTTGAATTTGCTCAATGGTCAAAATTATTTTTATTTTTCTTTCCACTTTAGTTGTATTTCTGTTACTATTTTAATGTTTTTTTATTTTTATTTTACTTTTATAAGTTATTTTTATAGTTTTTCATGTAGGTTTACTTTATAAATTTAAATTTAAACTATTTACATATGAAATTATATTTCTGTTCCTTTAGGCACAGGTAATTTCTATTATATATTACAAAATACAAGTATATATATATAAATATATACACACACACGTACTTGTATCATTATTCTTAGCAAATTACAAAAACTTGGATTAGTCCACTCAATGCTTGGAACTTCTTGTTTTTAGATGTTTGACTTATTATATATTTGTTGTAACGATTCTATATGTAAAGTAAATATAATATTTCTATTTTCAGGTAGTAAGTTAATTGAATTATGAATTATCTCCGTGCTTTTAATTTATATTGAGGATAGCGGTACTTCAATTGATAAAAAAATAAATAAAAAAAACTTATAAAATATAAATTGAATGTAAAGTGAAATTAATTTGAAATTATCAAATCATATGAAAAAATAAATAAATCTAACCTTAATAGTTAATTCAACTACTAAAATTTTCAAATTGTTAAAATTTTAAATTTGTTCCTCAATTGTTAAGATGAGGATTTTCACTTCAATGTCCCCTCAAGTCTATTAATCTCGACTTCAAAGAATTAGTCGAACTGCGCAAGTTGGATTAGAGTTGTAAAAAAAAAAATAATAATAAATAAATCTAAATTTAATAAAAAGAATATATATATTATTATACTATCAGGCGATGATACTATCACTTGTACGGAACGTACCAAAAACGTTGAGATTTCTAGAAGCCAAACCATGAAAGATTAGTTGGCAGATAGACCTACCAAACCAAGGCTCTTTCTCTCTCTCTATATATATATATATAGATATGTATGTAGATATATGAATATTCCATCCCATCTTCATCCTCAAACCCATCTAACTTTTACATACACCACACCAAAACCAAAACCAAACCAGTGGCGATATATATCTATATAAATATAGACAGGAACAGAGGGAGAGGCCTGCCTAAACACAACAATTAATGGCGACTTCAACGCTCACTGCACTGGCGGAGGAGAAGACTCTGAACCCCAGCTTCGTGCGCGACGAGGACGAGCGTCCCAAGGTTGCGTACGACCACTTCAGCAACGAAATTCCGGGGATCTCTCTCCGGGGAATCGACGAGGTTAACGGCCGGAGGCCCGAGATTTGCAAGACGATCGTGGAGGCCTGCGAAGACTGGGGGGATTTTCCTGGTGGTTGACCACGGCGTCGACACCGGTCTTGTCTCCGACATGACCCGCCTCGCTCTTGAGTTCTTTGCCTTGCCTTCGGAGGAAACTCCAGTAGCAAGAAGGGCGGCTTCATCGTTTCAAGTCATCAATAGGTAACAAGGGCGGAGCTAGAATTTTTTTTACGCTCTGTTATGTAAAAATGATTTTTTGTTTTTTTCCGTCATAAATAACTATCAATCTAAATATGTAAATGTATGAACTTAACTATAAAATATCTAATCTAAATACATAGGATAAAATATAAAAAAAATAAAGTTTAAATATACATAATAAGATTCGAACGTATATAAAATAGTAAACCAAAGACAGAGGTAAGGTATATTATTGAAGTTGCACCCTTCGATATTTTAGAGAATAGAATTTATCTATTATCGAATCTGAATTGATATCGTCAGTAAGTTTTCGTTCAATGTAAATTATCATATAGTCCGTTAAGAACTCCTTTTCCATTTTGTTGCGAAGAGTGATCTTGACATGTTTCAAAGCTGAAAATGCTCGTTCTGTAGTGGCAATAGAAACAAGCAGAGTCAAAACAAGACGAATCGATCTGTCAATCAGATTATAATGTTTTGACTTATTTGTTTCGAGTAGCCCTCGGCAATTCAGAAATAGTATACATATTTTGGAACCTCTCATGATGAAGCACATCAACCTTACAATGCTCTAACTGACATCTCAAATAATGCATCTCCTGTTCATTGAAATCTTTAGGATAAAATTCGCTGCAAGCTTACAAATTTGATCAACATTAAATGACTTAAAGTTGTCCTAAGGTTCCAGAACAGAGCTAAGCACAAGGAGTTCCATAGCCTCATCATTAAATCTAGAATTTAATTCTTCCAATTAAAAATCAATTGCCGAGTTAAATATGTCAACATGATAGTGTTAGCTAACTGTCAATGGCTCTTTTTGCTGGCATGAACGACCTGTAGTTTTTTTATACCAACTATTCATGTCTGGTATATCAATGACATATTGTGTACAAATAAATTGCGCATGGATAAGTAGATAATCAAATCCATCTATCCTCAAAGTTTGAAGTAAAGCATCAGTACTTGAGACTAGATCCATTGCATTTAAGATGTCAAGAGATTTGTATTGCAAAGCTCGACAAAACAAATCAGTAATCCCCATAATTTTATGCATTGAGTATAAGATGAACACAAATTCAAAAGACCTCATCACAATCAAACAACCACCAGTTTCTCCACGTATAGAGTTAGAGGATCCCTCATGAACCATGCTTTCAAGTACGATAATAGCTCCACTCCGATGCAAATTACCAATTTGATTAGCTCCTCTACCAATCTCTCGTATTCCAGTAGCTATCATTTGTGCAATTTCTATAGCTTGAGCAGAATGTAACTCGGTGTGATGTTTGGGAGAAGCACTAATAAGATTGATAATGGTTGTTAGTTTTTAAAAAAATAGCCAAATAGAAATCTTCCTGTAGCTGTAACTAATGCTAGTTGTAGTCGGTGGACAAAACAATGTACATAATATGCATCGGGCAATCTCTAAGAAATAAAGCTTGTAGTCCGTTCCATGCACCACGCATATTGCTAGCACCATCATACCCTTGACCTCGCATATTGAGAATATGCAAATTATATTGAGCAAGGACATCAAAAATTTCTTTTTTGAGTGTTGAAGCAGTAGTGTCTGAAACAATCTTAAAAAAGCGCTCTCGTAAGAAACCTTGAATGTCAACAAATCTCAAAATAATAGCCATCTATTCTTTATTTGATACATCTTTGGCTTCATCAACCAAAATACAGAACTTCGCATCTCCAACTTCTTCACGAATCTTTTTCCTCACTTTGTTTGCAAGAATATGTAAAATTTCTTTCTGAATAGTCGATGAGGTATACTTTACATTTTTTGGAGCTTTTTCTAAGACAACATCATCAATATTAGCATTCAATCTCCCCATAAGTCTTATCATCTCCACAAAATTTCCACGATTATTAGAAGATGAAGATTCATCATGACCTTTAAATGTACATGCTTGTAAGCTAAGCCACCAAATACTTTCAATTGTTCTACAGTTTGTGCATTCAACGCTTTACCAATATGCCCAATTACTTTCATTAAATCTTCAGCAGATTTCACAGCATTATTATATGGTGAAGTGGGACCTCCCACATGTATCAAAAGTGCACATTTAGCCCCATTGTCAATCCTCTTCCAACTTCTGAATCCTTCGGTGATGAATGCAGGATGAAGAGGCACTTTTCTTTGAAAGAGAAAGCATGGAAAAGAAAATACTTCATCCTTTGAAGGAGAGTACTTTAACCAAGGAAATTGATCGAACCAAGAGTATTGAAATCGACAATACTTTCCCTGATTCCGTCCTCGGGTATTCTGCCAACTTAGGTTGATTCGAACCCATTTTGATATAGGCACTTCTAATTTCATCCTTTTGATTAACAAGATGCTACCATATAAGGATCCGTATCCCAGGATCTTGTTAAAAAATACTAACATCAATTTCAGTCCTTCGAGATTTGGAAGGAGGTTGGTCATTATGATTTGATTTATCAACACTGGATGGAAAATGCTCCTCACGGGTTGATGTTTGTTCCCTTGGTTTAAAAAATTAATATATATTTTTTCCATTCTTGCTTCCTTGACTTTCCATTATAATTTATAACCTATTAAAATGATATACGATGGATATTAGCTTATGTGACATATGCAACTACAAAATACAATCTAAATGAATCACATGAGCAAATAAAATTGAAAAAAGTATAATTATACACATTAACATTATACACATAATTTAACTAATTATCCCTTTCACTCATCCCTCACCAACACAAATGTGGGTCCATGGGTCGGGATCTACCAATTGCATATGTATTTCTCCTGAATTATATGTTATATTGAGATTATTTAAACTAACATTTAAGTCTTTCCAATGCTATTAGCAGTAATCCAAGTGTCCAACGATACCTCCAAAATAGGTTGAATTATTATGCTTCTGCAAGCAAACAGAGAATTTTGAGATACATATTTCTCAATATATATACAAATTGTAATAATTGGAAAGTTAAAAACATTTTTATTTTTTTGCAAAATTTTCAAAAAATAACATTAGATTCTGAAATTTACTATTTTGCAAATACTTCAATAAATTATCAGCAAAATTTAAAATTTTCTTGATATGCAAAAATTTTCATTCAGGTTTTTGAATCTAATATCCGCCAAAAATATTATTAGAAACTTAAGAAATGGGAAATTTAAACTTAAAGAGGGGGTAAGACAGATTCCAAATCACAGTTTTGAGAGAAGTTATTAGAAGGCTAAGAAATAAAAATTAGGATAAAATTCAGAAGTGCAAAGATAAATTTGACCCTATTTTCAACGTGGAGGTAATTAATATAATGTTCTTCGTTATTCAAAACTGTATAGGTCTAAAAGGTATAGAAAATAATAAATTATAAAAAAACAAAACAACTCCCAAATAAAGACAACACACAGCATAGATACTTCAACCAAAAAAAAATAAAAAATAAAACTAAATAGTCCTAAAGGTATAAAAAAAGAAAAAAAAAATCTAAACAGTCCTAAAGATATCAATTAAATTTTCTCGCAAATAAAAAAAGAAAAAAAAAAGAACCAAATAAAATTTTCCATAAAACACACACAAAAAGGAAAAAAGAAAAAAAAAAGAAACCAAAAGATTGCCCTAGCCAAATGCAGCCAAACGACTTTGTTTTTACAAGATAATAACAAAGAAAAGAATATATATATATATATATATATAAGGCCAAACAGCTTTTACAAAAAAAAAGAAAAAAGAAAATATATATATATATAATATAATAGATGATAGTTGTAAGCCTGTAAACACCTTGAGATCTCAATTCTTAAAGCTTTATTACCTTTTGTTTTTGAGATTTCAAAACTTTGATCTACTGGGAGCCTGGGCTGTTCAAAGCTTTGTTACTTATTAGCTTTCTCATTTATCGCTCCTTCATGGAACCATAAAACAACATCAAATATTCAAAAACTAGGGTTTTCGAGAACTGCTATGCAAAAGTAAAAGATTGTTGGGTTTTATCCAATAGTTATAAATTTTGTCCAATATGTATTTTTAAGTTTTGTATAGATTTTTTATTTT
>QLOD02000001.1:40268433-40279077 GCA_003260245.2 Sideroxylon spinosum
AAAATATTTTCTATTACTTTAGATAATACTTCATATAATGATGTTTGTTTTAATTACTTATCTAATACTTTGTCTACAAATAATTTATTATTTCATGGACGTTGTTGTGCCCATAAACTCAATTTAATTGTAAAGAATGGATTAAATATTTATGAATCTTCTATTGTTAAAATAAAAAAAAACTATAATTTGTACTATGAATTTACCAAAAAGAATTAATATATTTGTCAGCATATGCAATCAAATTGGTTTAAAACCTAAAAAATTACCAATGAAAATTAATATAAGATGGAATTCAACTTATATTATGTTAAAAGTTGTTATTAAATATCAAAAAGTAATTGATTTATTTATTTTAAGTAATTAAGCAATTGATTTAGATAGTATTAAGCCCATTGATTGGGTAAATGTAATTTTTTATAGGAATTTTTTACATGTTTTTGATATTGTTATTAAAATATTTTGTGAAATTTATTATCCAACCTCTTCTACTGTTGTTTATCAATTGAGAGTTATTGATGAAATTTTCAAAAAATACTTTTCCCAAGAATATTATGCCCCTATGGTTTTAACAACGAAAGAAAATTTTGATAAATATTTTAACCCACTTCCCATACATTTTGGTATTACCACTATTTTAGACCCTAGATATAAAGAAGATTATTTTCTTCAATTATTAGATATGATATATGGGCCTGAAAGTTCCCAAGAACAATTAAATAATATTAAACAGCAAATGCAAACTCTATTGGGTCGGTATGATAGTAATCGTACAACTGCCCAAACAACTATTGCCATAACGTCCTCCTCTCACCGTGACTTTGGTGGCAATACATCTCTTTGGAGAAGAATAACATCTCGGTAGACAGAATCATCAATAAGTGTCAATTCAAATTCATCCGACCTCCAACATTATCTCGGTACACCTCCAATAGAAAATGAAGATGATTTCAATCTTTTAGACTAGTGGAAGGGACAACAATCAAAGTTTCTAGTTCTTTTAGCTTTAACTCGTGATATTCTCGCATTTTCAGTTTCTACTGTAGCATCAGAGCAAGCATTCAATACAAGTGGGTGCGTTATCAGTCAATTCAAGAGTCATTGGTCCCTTCGACAGTAGAAGCTTTAATGTGTTTACGAGATTGGTATCTCGCCAAAACTAGACAACAAGAAGATGCCGAAAATTATAACTTGCCCTTGATTTTGATGCAACGTATATTGGTGAAAGAGAAGAACACACTAGTGGATCTAGAGATGAATAATAATGATGTATAGATAAAGAAATATTTACAAATGATAGTCACTCTTATAGGTGCCAACCTAGTTGGAATGTATAAAATGTGAAGTGATGCACCTATTTATTATTCTATCATTTGTTTTTTTTTTTTATAATTCTATATTTGTTTGTTGTAATTTTAAATTTAATGTTAATTATGTAATTTCTTATTGTTTAATACATTTCAATTTTTGTAAATAATTATTTTAATGTGTTTGGTTAAATTTTATTTTGGATTTTATTTACTTTAAAAAAAACTTAAAAATATTAAAAAAATAAGTTGGGTCAACTGGGACGGGTCAAGGGTAGGTGTTGGTTATCTTGGCCCGACCCGAAAATGGGAAGGGACAACTGGGACGAGTTAGTACAGGATCGAGTTGGCTCAGATCAAAGGACGGTCAGACCCGACCCGACCCATTTACGACACTACTGGCAAGAAAGCAGAGTTGCCCCCCGAAGAGCCATTCCGATCTATAAATGGAGTCCATAACAGACCATTGAGACTCCCTCTTCTTCCTCCTCCTCAGCCACGAAGCTTTCTCAACATCCAACTTTTTTGGGTGCTGAGCCTCTTCTTCTTCTTCCACATTGTACCCGTCATCTCACTCCACCAACCCAAGAAAACCCTTTTCCTGCTACTATTGTTTTCCAATTCCTCTTCTTCTCTGTTTCACCATCCACCATTTCACCAACCCCGTCACCTTCAACTAGTTTAGCTTCTCATTGATTATAACTTTGCTTAATATATATAAATAAATAAGAATCAGGGACAAAAACCCAGTTCCTACATACCAAAATCCAGACAACCCGTTTTCACTGATCGTCCCAGTCACGGTTTTAATCGAAATCTTGAAACGTACTCTTTCCAGTGATAAGGGAAAATTCAAAATCTACATGGGTCTGCACTACAACATGATTCTGAGCCTTGTCGTGCTGTTCATTTGCAATGGTAAATTTCAATACACCACCTCTGTTTGGGTAACGAAATCTAATCACTTCTTCACATTCATGCGCATCTCCATGTTATGTGAATGTTTGAAATTCTAATTTTTAATAATTTTTGATATTTTTTTATTAAAAATTGTCGTTAAAATTTTTGATGTAATTAATAGCGTAAATATTAATTTTTAATAATTTTTGGATATTTGGTAAAATTTTTAATAATTATTGATAAATTTTTATATATTTCATACAAATTTTGATAACTTTAAATAGCAAATGGCAAGTTACTGAAGTTAAAAAATTAGTGTTTTTGTCAAATATCTAAAAAATGAAAAAAAAACCTAAAATTGGTTATTTTGATGCTTAAAATTTGTTCACCAAACGCTGTATAATATGCATATATATATATATATATATCTCTGTTGTAACAGGTGTTTCAGGGGTTACATTTACATTTGTGAACAAGTGTGGCTTCACTGTCTGGCCTGGAATTCTCGGCAACCCAGTACTCGAAAGCACGGGCTTTGAGCTCAAAAAGGGCGATTCACGCTCCTTCCAAGCGCCGACCGGCTGGTCCGGCCGGTTCTGGGGCAGAACCGGCTGCAACTTCGACGGGTCCGGCCACGGGTCCTGCGCCACCGGCGACTGCGGCTCCGGCCAGGTCCAGTGCAATGGCGCCGGTGCAACACCTCCGGCAACCCTCGCTGAGCTCACTCTCGGCTCCGGTTCCCAGGACTTCTACGACGTTAGCCTAGTCGACGGGTACAACTTGCCTATGATAGTTGAGGCGGATGGCGGGTCGGGTTCCTGCACGCCGACCGGTTGCGCCGTGGACCTTAACCGGCGGTGCCCAACGGAGCTCCGGACGGCTGACGGTGACGCGTGTAAGAGCGCGTGTGGCGCGTTCGGCACTCCAGAGTACTGTTGCAGCGGCGAGCATAATTCGCCGGCGACTTGCACTCAGTCGGCGTACTCGCAGACGTTTAAGTCTATCTGCCCGAAATCGTACAGCTATGCTTTCGACGATGCCACTAGTACATTTACGTGTACGGCTGCTGATTATACTGTTACGTTTTGTCCGTCAAAGACGAGGTAACATTATTACATATTTGAATTTGAGCACTTGTAAAATTAAGGATCCGTTTGGTATAAAAAAAAAATTCTAAAAAATACTGAAAATTTCTAAAATCCACTGACACATTTTGTACTACTCATATTTCGTGAAATTTTTATAAATTTATATATATCTTCGTATTCTAATTACTTTTTACAAACTTTAACAAATTTTTTACGAAGCGTACAACTCTTATAAATTTTCTTCAAATTTCAAAAAAACATTTAATCACTTTTAATAAATTTTAATAAAAATACAGAATAAAAAAATAATTTGGATGGTTTTTCTTTATAAAAAATTAATATAAAAGTAAAAAGCTTTTACTATTCATCCTTAAAAAATACGATTTGATAACGGAATGCCAAACGTTAAAAAAATTTCGAAAATCACAATTTTGTTTTATCTTTCATTCATTTTTTTCACGCGCCAAACCGATCCTATTGAATAGGAAAGCGATTTAATTTTGATAATTTGCTGTATTGCAGCCAAAAATCTTCAAAAGGGTCACCAAAAACAGACGGGTCCGGGTCAGGCGACGTGGAGGTATGGGCTAACGGGTCATTACTAGCAGATTTTGCCATCGGAGGTTCAACCAGAGGACAACCTTGTCAGTCTCTTCAATTTACATTGATGGCCGCATTCGCCATTTTTCTCAGAGTCTCGTTCCCACATTTGCTATAGTCTCTGCATGTCCAATTCGTTCCAATAGAGACTCTTCTTAGAAGGTCGTAAAACGACATCTATGTAATCAGTTATTTAATTTTAAAAAAAATCATAATACACTTGATTACAATATTACTATTGTCGTATCATTATGGTTGTTTGCTTTTATTTTTATTTTTATTTTTTTGTCTTCTAAAGAATATTAACAATATATGTGACCTCAAAAGCAAAAGTGTAAATATTGACAATTGCCATCCTAATTGAAAAAAATTCAAAAAGTTAAAAAATAAAAAACCAATTCATGATTTGAATGAAAATGACGGTTTTGTAAATAATTTGTATTTCAATAGACTTTCTATTGTGAAATAATACACTAACACATGATTAGTCTGAGCCAGTCGACTTGTGCTCGATTAAGCGTGAATTAGATCCGACTTGACTATATCATCATGTGAAAGCTTTAATCATGGTACTCAAAAAGAGTTTCTCACAAAGAAATTTCTTAGAACAAAGGCCACGACAACCATTGGGTCCTTTTAATTTCATGGGCTAAGAAGTAGAATTTATGATCTAGAGTTCATGTGAGACTTGCATAAAATTTATAAGGTGAGATTTGATTCGATTCCTAAATGGCCATTGTTACCCAAATGTACTTATGGATCAGTCTGAAGATCAAAGAAAAATAAAACAATGCATTTAAACTTAATTTTTTTATTCGTATTTTTTGGGATTAATTTTTTGATAAATTTTTATTTTTACAACAAAAAAAAAAAATGAAAACAAGTCTAGCAAATACGTTTTCATTGTTAGTTTTCAAAAAATGATAAATATAGACCAAAAAAAAAAAAAACAACAAATAATAGCATTTCCAATCAATGTCTAAATGTGTCGAGCATGAACTGAATATAGCTTGCATCTTTATAAGAGTTCTGAATTATTTAATATTTATATATATAATTAAATAATGCACGTTCAAATATATTCATTGAATATTTTATATTTATATTATGATATAGCATGTTAATTGTATTACAATTTATTAAATTTCTAGTTGAACCATTTCTATATTAGATTACTCAACTAATTATACTTAATTTAGCAAACTTATACTTTATTTCTATGCTAATAATTACATATAAAATATATATAGGTATATATATAAATTACAATAAGTTAAAAGTTATTTCTTGTGACTTACAAAATTGTGATAAACTTTTTTTCTTTTAACATAAAATATTATTAATAAAGAGATATTATGAATCCCTAAGATTTGATATAACGTAACTCAAGATTGTCCGTCTACAAATTAGTAGGGTGACCTTGAAAAAAATAAAAATAAAAATAAAATAATAATAATAAATAGTTGTTGAACTTGAATAGCACTTAGCTCAACTCATTTACCGTCCGAACACTAGAGCTATGACTCTCGGAAACTTCAAAACTAAGCATCTAGTTAAGCCAACTGGAATTAGATTCTTTAGCCAACTTGTGTGGAGTAGCCATACAATCCAATTGAAGAATAGGAACAAAGAGAAACAAGCCCTACTTTTGTTTCAAGATAAAAAGACAAAAACTTCTCTCATTTTAAGTGGTTATCTATTAGCATATTTCAGCTTGAAAAATTATTATAACGACATTTCTCATTTGAAAGAGTATACTTTCTTAAGAAGGATTAAAATCCTTAAAGTTGGACGAAACATTTTCAGTCTTTGAAGTCTTATTAAGATTATTTGACGATTAAAATTAAAATATTTTCATCCATTAGATGAATTTTTATAAGAATAAAAAAGTTAAGAGTATAACTTCAACTTTTAAAATTAAATTTCGAGTTGAAGATTTTCTCATCCACTAGATCCGCTAGACCAATTAGTGCACCATTTGGTTGTCAAGAAAGTGCTAATGAAAGGGGGCTTGGTGGATATGTGAATAGAAATATATAATTCCAAATAAATGCTGATGATAATACTTGATATGAGTGGCAAACTTCCCCTTTTTTTTTTTTTTCTCTTTTTGACATTCTCATGGATTAATTATATTGTTGGTGGAGTCTTTGTTTACTGATTGTTGTTATAGATAGGTATATGCTTTTTACTTCTCCCTTTTTATCCCTAATAAAGAAATGGAATCTTCTTGACTGCCAAAAGTTTTAGTACACTCACATATTAATTACTTTACAAAAATAAACAATAAAGCAATCACTAAAGAGTTATTAGATTAATCAAAAATATTACCATCGAAATGCTCCCCGTTTCAACTGGTGGGAACCTATCGGTCATGAACTTACATGAAATGCAGTGGGAAACAACATGGAACGCCAGTACATGCATTGATATTTAAAAAAAAAAAATTCAAATAAATAAATTACCAATAATGTTTTTATATTTAATATCCAATCTCACTTTAGAATTTGTAATTTAATTTATCACAAATTTTTATACTATTAAATCATTTTAGGGGATTTAATTAAGTGTGATAAAATACAACTTAATGAGTTTTTATTTTTAAATAATATATATATATATATACTGTTGATTATAGTTGGTGTTCAAAATTTTGACTCCGTGCCATATTTCTGACCCGATGAAAGCCATAATTAAGATTCGTTTGGCGCGGCGAAAACAATGAAAAACGACGAAAAATATGGTTTTGGAAACTTTTTGGTGTTTAGTGCGCAACCATCAAACCACATTTTTCAGAGATGAATAGTGAAACTTTTTAACTTTTGTGTTAACTTTTTAGAGAAAAAACCGTTGGAATGGTTTTGGTTAGAATTTTTTTACTTTTGCATCAGCTGTTTGGACAGAATGGACCAGTAGGGTAACCGTCGGAATGATTTGGTACTTTCTGTTAGAACAGTATACAAAAAATAAGTAAAGTGGGTGTCATTTGATAGTTTAGGAATTCGAGTTGACATCTAAAAAAAAAATTACTTATTCGATTAACGGAATTCTAGTTATGTTATTTTTTTTAAAAGATGTTTCACTTTTTTTTTTTAATTTGGGAGGGAAAGAAAATGTAAAAATGTAACAGAGAATTTTAGAGATCTTCAGAGTCTTTCAATAAATTTTCTTGCACCAAACGGGCCTTTAATAGAATAGAGGACTTGGTCAATAGGTCTAGCCTGTGGCCCATTAATTAGGATCGCGGGGGTTTGGGGGCAATGCCAGAGGGAATTTTTTTTTTTTTTTGCTTAACTATTATTACACATATTCGTTATTATATTATTCTAGTACATTTTGTGATAAAATATTTTGATAAAGTAATAATTTCCTAAATATAAGTAAAATATCCACTTAAAAAAATGCTACTAAATGACAAACAAAGTCAAAAATTCTGAAAAGAAACAAAATCACAACAAAAAGAGATGAGAGAAGCATGTTAGTGGTTTCTTGCATGTTCTTTGTTGTCATTCATTAAAAATTGATGTTTAGGTGAGACTTAGATACGAAGATACAACATATTACACGAAACCAAAAAGTTTGTTTGTCTTGTTGCCTCAAAACTCACTTCATAAACTCAATTAATAAAAGCACTTGTGACATACTATTTTGTCAAAAGAAAAGAAAAAAAACAATTATTAAAAGTTTATATTAAACTGATATGATAGTATTATAAATATATTAAATTTATATTTAAAGTGATAAATTCATAAATTGTCTCATTATTCTGATAAATTTTTCTTTTAAGTTTTTATACTAAAATTGGATTTCTCAGAGGAATTAAGGATATGCACCATAAAGAAAAGAGCATGAAAAAGGGTCCACGGAGGGTGGGGTTTTTGTAAAACTAGAAACCCTCTTGGAAAAGATATATATATATATATATATATAAATATAATTTGACATATAGATAACTCTACGACTTTGAAAACAATAACCCATGAAAGTATGCTTTGTTTAGGACTTAGCATTCTATCGATTTAGTTAAAAATCAAACCTAACTAAATTAATTAATTTTTTATTATTATTTTGTTAACCGAACTTATCAAAATAGCAAAGAAAACTAAAATAATTTGGTTTCGTTTTTGATTGGTTCGATTTTAAACAAATATTTTTTCTAAGAGTAAAGATTTAATTATAAAAATTCAAAAGTATATTTAATTGGATTAGAATTAGGATTTAAGATGAATTTAATGTGATGGACAACACATTATAACATATTCAAAGGTTCGTAGAATACATGAAATTAAATATTCATACAATTTAATGTAAATAATATAGATAAACTTAGGATTTTTTTTCGGTTCGATCATAATACTAATTTTCCAATTATGATCACATCATTTTAATATAGTTCTAATAAAATATTTTGATGGAATAATAGTTTTTTAAATGTAAATAAAATAATCGCTTAAAGTAAGTGCTACTAAATGGAAAATAAAAGTCCAAACTTGAAAAGAAACATAATCACAACATAAAGAGATGAGAGAAAGCATGTTAGTGGTTGCTTGCATGTTATTTGTTTTCATTCATTACAAATTTATACATGTATATGTCGTTTCTGTCAACTTGCTAGTGAGACTTAGACATGAAGACATTAAACGTAACAAAAAAAAAAAATTGCTTATCTTGTAAATTGTAAGCTCAAAGCTCACTTAAAAATCACCTTAAGACTTACTTATAAATACATTTGGAAGATATTATTTTGTCAGAACAAATTATTGAAAGAAAAATCATATCAATAATGTGTTGATAGTATAAGTGCAACAAAAAATATTTTAATAAATTTATATTTTTAAATAACAAATTTACAGGCAAATATATGTACCACATAAAATTAACTATAAAATTCCTCACTCAAAGAAATTAAAAAGTATATCCACCACAAAGAAATGGGCATGTAAAGGGTAATGCTAATTTAAGGGTGGGACTCATGATGATGATCATATATATATATATATATATCACTCCAGCAGGTGCCATAAATGTCCAAACCCTGCTGTCCTTGTCCTCGTGAAAAATAGAGTTATATCTCCTGTTTAAGGAGCATTTGAGACATATTAATTATCAGTTCACCAGGCATACAAATTTGACTACTCCCTTTTTCACTTGCAGAGTGGCAGAAAGGGACAAAATTAATGGTGATTAATACAAACTAGTTTGTATGGAAACGAAACAAAATGACAACACCAAGAGATGAGAGAAGCATGTTAGAACTTACTTGCATGTTCTTTGTTTTCCATGCCTTACCACTTTTTTTTTTTTTTTTTTTGGTGTTGGTGGGTTTTATCAACTAGCCAGTTGCTAATTTTTTTAATTTTATTAAAATTATTAAATTTATCCTCTTATATTTTAATTATTTTAAATATTAAAAAATATTAAATTAACAAAAAATAAAAAATCAGTAATTAAAAGTTAATTTTTTTCCATTTCCAAACAAAAATAAAATAAAATAATTTTTTTTGTAGATAACTAGCAAGTAACTTAAAAAACAAAAAAAAAAAACAAAAAAAAAATTCTCCTCAAACTTAACCATGGATGTAAAGACATTAAACTAAACTTGTTTGTCCTTTTTACCTCAAAATTCACTTATAAAAGCACTTGAAAAATATTATATTGTCGAAAAATTACCAAAAAAACTTATATAAAAATAATATTATAAAATCATATATTTTTAATAATTTTATATTTTAAAAATGATAAATTTGTATGCATGCCATCCTATCCTGATAATTTTTGATAAACTTTTAGGAAAGAATTACATTACTCAAGGAAAGACAATGCACGAAGTAAAAAAAATTATATTATATTATCTTACAATTTGTATTTATAAAAATTTATAAAATTTTATTTATATATATATATATATTTATACAACTCTAAACAATACCAATAATAAGGATATCTCCCAAAAAGAAATAAACATGAAAACAGTCACCCTAATTGAAGGGCTGGGACGCATTGCGATAGCTCCAGCAGGGCCAAAAGTGTCCAAACCTGCTCTCCTTGCCCTAGTGATCAAAAATAACTAGAATTATATATTGACTGTTTGATTGACCAAAAAAAAAAAAAAATTTTGATAAAAAAATATAATAAAAATATAAAAATTTAACGTAAATATGATACATGATAAAAATTAATTGAAAAAATATTAATGACCAAACAGGGCAGGGCCATCATCATGTTTGAAGAGCATTCGAGGCATGTTGATTGGTTATCATTAATTTCATCTTGCATACAACTATACAAATTTGACTGTTCTCCTCCTCTCTTGGGCACTACACAAATCAGGGGAACAAAATTAATGGTGACTACTACCTCCTTTTTTTTTCTTTTTCTTTTTCTTTTTTGAGTGTTAGAAAAATTACTAATTTTTATCATTTTTTATCCTATTATAATAATTCCTCAATATAAAAGATATTAAAAATTATTAAAATTTACCAAAAATTACTAAAACTATTAAAAGTTATCAAAAACTTTACTAAAAAATCAAAAGTTATTAAAAATTATTAAAAGTTATCAAAAATTATTAAAAAATATTAAAAGTTATCAAAAATTTTACTAAGCACTCAAAAGTTATAAAAAATTATTTAAAAGTACTATTTGATTCTCCAACACATTAAAAATTACAACTAATAATTTTTAACAAAATAATACTAAAAACTATACCTCCAAACGCCATTATAATTGAAGTGAAAAGTCCAATGGAA
>QLOD02000001.1:40538992-40555457 GCA_003260245.2 Sideroxylon spinosum
AGAAAAACCTAAAAGCAAAAACAAAATGTCCCAAACTTAAAAAAATCACCTTCCACTGCAGTCTATCCCTTTTCATGGGTATACCTCCAAACCCACTTCGCCAACAATGCTTTATTGAAAAGCTTCAACTTCTCGGAGCCAAGACCTCCATCTCTAATCGGAAGACAAAAAGTTCTTTGATCAATCAAGTTATATTTAAATCCTACCCTTTATCACCCCAAAAATATCCTTCCAGAGTTTTTCCATTCTTTTCACTACTGGAGCTGTTATTATAAACAAAGACCTTAAAAAAGTCTACATACTGATAGAGTACTTTTGATAAGTGTGACCCTCTCCCCTTTAGACATTGAAGAAATAATACTTCAAGATATTGATCAAATGAATTCTACAAGTGTCAGTTGTCTCATTAACAACTGTTAAATTAAACAAAGAATTGAGTTAAAAACAAGAGTCGGCAACCTCTTCTGAGCAAGCAAATGAGCTGACAAACTTGCAGAATAAAATGTGCAATCACATGCATTTCTGTCATCATCAATTGAATTTAAACATATCATACTCTGGTTAGATCTTGTGAAGGTTGAATCTTCCCAGAAAGAAGATCTAGTACAGTTAAAAAAAGTAAAACATTAGTACCTTCACTTGCTCCCATTTTGTGCTGGGTGTAATGCATCGCTTAGAAGTGTTAACTTCCTGAGGAAAAGACCCAACTGCAGTAAAGATTAGAAAGGGAAGTATCAACTGCAAGGTTACCATAGCAAAACCACCAAATCCTTCTTTAATAAAGGTAAACTTACAATCAGAACTATAAATAGCAAAATTGCACTTGATGTATGAATTAAAATCTGCATGCCCCAGATAGTTGGTGTGCAGAACAAATTTCTTGATTTTATGGGTCTGCAAATTTAACAAAACACTCAGGCCTTTCCACGGAGCCAACCCTAAGAGTTGGAAAATGCCAAGTTTGAGTTGAGCGGAGTTGCATACAAAACTTTCGAGAACAAATATTAATATGAATAACTTCACTACAGAATTTATCACCCAGGAGAAAAAAAGGGATACCTGCCCGTCAAATAATATGTCCAAGCCCCGCGTGAAATAATTGTAGAAATAATCACCACAAAGAGTTGTCCGTGGCCGAGGATCAGACGCAGAATGAATCACCATTTGGTCAACCTGTATTTATCTCCACAAATTGTTTAGAAGACCCTAAATCACAAAATGACTTGCGCAGAATCATGCAATTTCAAGAGTATCCACATTCAGCATCCCTCAAGAGCCCAAGTTTCACACATGCCAAGTAGAAAATGAACATCGAGCTACAAAAGTTAGGACTTAGGAGAGATAACAAGGTCTAATAATTAGCACATCATAAATCTTACTTAAATAAGCTGAACATTTTATTTTATTTTATCAATCTTATATATTCAGTGCCAGACTTTGTAAAGTGTCTTGATTTATCAGTACAAAAATCACTGTTGTCAATATGGACCCATGTGACCCTAGAAGATCTCCTGATAGTTAAACATTTGGCTATGCAATCACAAAATCAACCTGCCATACAACATTATGATAAATTATTGAAAATCCTGTTCTCATTACAAAAACAACATATGTAACCAAGTAGCTGCCTTCCCTGAAGCCAAATAAAAATACTTTTTTATGCTTTTTTATGAACTACTAATTCTAGTCATAAACCCATGCTGGAAGTTGCAAACTAGAAAGGGGTGAAAGAGAAGAAATAATGCATCTACAGTCCACTTAAAATAGCAGAAACCTTGAACATATAGTTGCCCAAACCACTCATATATCCTGTTCACCCAAGTAACAAGCCATAAGCCTCAGAAAGATTTTAAGTATTTAACAAAAAATAAACAGGTCATGCCATCCATTGAAATATTTTTTTTATAAATTATCTAAAATAAATGCATCAAAACTATTGTAAAAAGTAATCCAGAATTTGGCAATATTAATTTCAATGCATGTAATGGGAAAAAAGGAAAAATAACAAAGACTAAGCTCGTAAACTTGATTAAGGAAAATCTTTTCAATTCACATATAATAGCTCACATAAATTCTGCACATTCTCATTAAAAACAAAAAAATACCATGGTTTTACATGCCAGCTGAAATTTACAATCATACCTGATATAATAAACTTCATCAAGAATTGAATAGTATATCATAGGAAAATCATTTATCCATACCAAATCAAAAATGGCATTACTGACCAACCAAGAATCCTTCTATTTATCATTCTGTTCTTTCTTTTCTATAACCTACCCTACGCCTTCCTTGTATCATCATTAGACCACTGTTCCACTTCCATTAGTCACAAACCAAAATAAACAATAGATGTGAAATGGAAAAAGAAAGAAGTTAAGTTCTAAAGTCTGTTTTTTAACAAAGGTTTTCAAGAAAAGTAAGGAGACCTGTTTTTGATGAATTCCACAGGGGCGGCCTAACTCAGTCCACACATCCTGCATAAAAACAACGAAAGCATTACATGCAATGCAAACACAATATAACTTTGAGAAAGAAATAAGTATTGATTGAACCATTTCGAGTGTTTCTATAATGATTTAAAAGAATGGAAAAGAGACGTCTAAAAAAAATCAGGCATGACATGAAGATAACTCTTATAAATAGTTGTTAGCTTCATGGAAAAGGCAATATCTTTCTAAAAGGGGGAGATTAACTCTTATAAAGAGTAAAT
Organism: Sideroxylon spinosum; assembly: GCA_003260245.2. NCBI lineage: Eukaryota > Viridiplantae > Streptophyta > Magnoliopsida > Ericales > Sapotaceae > Sideroxylon > Sideroxylon spinosum. The sequence continues at coordinate 40,541,706 of QLOD02000001.1, forward strand.
TGGCATGTATACCTACCCACTTGGTGTAAGTGCATGTGATGTGTGTGATGGTGGCTAAAACTGCGGAAAAGTTAACAAGAGATTTCTTGCAGAGGTGGAATGGGCGATGAATTCAAGTATCATTTGGTTAGTTGGGATAATGTTTCTTATCCTTCAAAGGGTGTAATTTGGGTATTCAGGGCATGCGAAAGCATTATGATTTGCTGTGGAATAAGAAAGAATGTGGACAAGGGTAAATATGGGACAAGTCAAGGTGGGGGGTCTTCTGGGGTGCCTCTGGGTTCACATAGTGATGGAGTCTGAACTTATTGGATTTGAAGTTGGGAATGGGAGAAGAGTTAGATTTTGGCTTGATGGTTGGTGCGGGAATCGCCATTGAGGGATACTTTTCCAAATTTGTTTGTAGCACAACTTTATGTGAGGCTTGGGTGGAACGGAGAGAGTTTGGAATTCAGAGTTCATAAGGAATATGCAGAATTGAGAAATTGAATCAGTGAAATTTTTTCAGCATTCTTTATAAGCAAAAAATGGAGTTGAGGTTCCACAATTTGGATCAGCATAGTAGTAATAACGCCTCAGTTTTGGTCTTTTGATTATGCTCTAGTAAGTAAAGGGGAGTCCTCTTCCTTATGAAAAGCAGTTTGGGGAACATGCGCCGTTGAAGGTGGCATTTTTTTTTTGCGGACAGCAATAAGGGAAGCTATTTAGTAAATGATACTACAAGAAAGATATTATTGTTGATTGGTGTTGTATATTTAAGAGAACAGAGAAATTACTAATCATCTGTTGATTCGTTGTTCTATTGCTAGGGAAGCATATTTGTTATATACAGTGTTTGGTGTGGAGTGGGTAATGCCTAAGACAATGAATGATTTGTTTGCACCGTGAGATGGAGGTTGTCTTAGGAAAGTAGGGAAGAAGAAATGGATCACAGCACCTTTTTGCTTGATGTGGTGTATATGGAGAGAGAGGAATAGGAGGGTGATTGAGGGAAGGGAATGAGTGATATATAGCTTGAAAGGAATTATACTGGCATCATTATTCTTTTGGGTAAAAGGGAGTAGTATTTTTCTTATAGAATCTTTTGTTGAGTTTCTGGGAGATATACAGTGTGATGTAATGATCTAATATAATAAAGATCATTTTTACTTGTCAGAATAAATATATAAATAATAAAACCTACAGGAGGTAGTAGCTTTGTTTCCGAATCCAGAATCGTGATAGACCAAAATCAAAAACATAAATAATCAGCTAATGCTTAGAAGTACATAGAACTACCACAACTTGAGAGGACACACCAAAGACTTGGAATAATAGTATGGAAACTACGGATTACCCAAACCAGTGCAGCACTTCCACAATAAACTCCTCAAATTGTTTCTCAAGTAGTCAAAAAGTTCAAACTTTTACCTCAAGTGTGCATTTTTAATAAGTCTATCACCACACACACACACACACATATATACATGTATATTGTTCCCAATTCATTTGTGGATATAAGGCTACAATGCAATTCTCATTATAAAAGGAATTCTCGTGCGCCCACATGGAGATAGTTCTCATATCATTCCAAAATAGTTCAACAAATTCCCCTCCTCTTTATTGCTTGTAGAATTATTTCACTCCCAATTTCATACTTTCCTGAATTACTATTTTAACTTTTCACAACTAATCATGACATTCCTAATGGTTTACAATGCCCAAGAAATTCCCATTCCCAACTATATCCAACCGTGAAAAGAAAAAAAGCAGGAAGCAATAATGCGAAATGATCATAACTCCTCATACAATAAAAGTGAACAAAAGAGAGAGAAGGATCAACTGACCAATTTCCAGAAGAAAGAATACACAAAGTATGAGCGCAGGATCAAGGAAAGAATTCAGGAAATGAAACAACCAAATAGCTAAGCATTTCTTACTTGTGGTGATGCACCAAATGGGATGCGCTGCCCACCAACAGTAAACCATAGCTCTTCCCCAAGCTGGATGACATAGAAATTGGATGGTTAGTCAAAATCATAGCGACTTCTTGGGTCAGATGAAAAGCTTCAAAAGAAGCAATTTTTTACCACTGCATTTATGGAATAGATTTAAATAAGACAACAGTAATATCACATCTGGAAAGGACAAGCTACAGGAGCTATCAATCCAAGCTAATTGAAAATTCCTACTAACATAAAAAAAACCATAATTTGAGCAGGTGGTAACCAAAAATAAAAATTAGAAAAGGGGGAGGGGGGAGAAGAAAGAAAGAAAAACCATAACCATTCAAGGTCGCAAAAAGGAGTTGTCAAACCTTAATGTGCACCTCTTCCATGTAGAGGCTGCCAGCAGGCAGAGGAGGAGCAGCAGCCTTGTCCATTGAAGAACCGACACCAACTTTACTATCTGTAGAGCTATCATATACAGAGACACGGCATGCAACTGGGGTAGTGCCATCTGGAAACTCCAAAGGCAACTCCGCTTCACAATGAAAAGGAAAGAATGTTAATAAGCATTGATAAATTTTATACTAGGAAGATTTATTTCCCTCTTCCTCTCCAAAAGTTTATTTAAATTAAATAATTACAATAAAAAATGAAACAAATCATAAGTCTATGAAATAAAACCAATCACAACCACATCATCCCAATTACTCAGTAAATATTCGAGACTATTCTAACATGCCTAATCAAACTGAAGAATATAAGTAAAAAAATGCCCAACTTAGAAAAAATTACTTGAATGGTGGAATGAGCCAGCAGCTTGATCAAAAGATCGGTCAACTGAGACAAAGAGCTCTTAAGAATGTTAGCGGGAGCTAATATCGTTCTCGTTGCCCTATCAAGCGATATTTGCACAAACAACGAAAGATACCCTGAGATGACCGAGCAATATCAATGCCCAAAAAATAATGAAGGCCCCCAAGGCTTTTAGTGTGAAACTGAGCACTCAAATGTTTCTTCAAGGTCACAGCACCCAAAGCATCATCCCAAATATGATTATATCTTCCACATAAACAATTAAGATCATTGGCAATGGTATTGTCTGACAAATATTGAATGATCAACAGTAAAACCAATAACAAGGAGGACAGGTGATGCAGAAGCCAAATTATATATTAAATAATTATTATTAGGATTTTATTTTATTAAGATTAGATTTTATATTCGGATTTTTCTTTATTTATTAACGATTTATTTTATTTTAGGGAAGATTTTTTTAAGTAAGATTTGTTAGAATATTTGATTTTTGCTTTATTTTTAGTAATCTTGTGAACGTATTAGCTTATTTAAAGGTTAAGATTATTAGGATTAGACACATTGATAAATATGAAAAATTAAGTTATTGAAGCCTCCATGGCTTACTCTTCCTCCCTCTCTTCTTCTTTCTTCCATCTCCCTAAACTTTTTCTTCTCTTTCTATTTCTCTCTCTTTATTTTATTCTCTTTCGTCTTGCATCAACTTTGATATCAGAGCAAAACCTCGATCCCTTCTTCAAATCAGTACTTTAATCACTTATAAAGAGAGCCCCAAACCCTAGCCGTTATCATAGTCCAAAACCTAAGTCCTTCAAGTGATGTCAGTAACAACTTCACAAACCCACTATCGTGAATTTCCGTTGACACCCAACTCTGGCGAACACTACCACTAGCATCGCCTTCCTTCAGCGACCTGAACTGGAGCTCCGGTGAAGCTTCGGTAACTTTCCGGCAACCCTCTAGTAATGTCCAGAATTTATCCAAAACTTTTCAGACCATATTTTTGTAAATTACAAGCCTACAGAACAGTCGATTACCAATTTGGACGTTTGGAGCAAAGGTTTGGGTTGAGATATAATTCTCTCATTGTTAATTATGATAATGCTTATATCATATGGCAGTTTGAATTGCATAAATTTGAACTTAAACAGTGCCCATTGGTTTCATTTATCCTAGTTCCCAGTTCCCTTTCAATTAGTTAATTGTTACCAATCTTTAAAAATAAATTCACCGATTGCTCACCTAATTTATTTGTTAAGTTTCATTTATTAAATTCATCATTCTATTTTAAGCATATTAAGATTTTATATTTTTATAACTCTTTTTTTCAGTTTTCTTTAATATCAGCATTCAAAAAAAAAAAAAACTGCTTTTGTCCTTTTACCATGAATTTTGAAAATTAACGTCTAAGTTCACAGTAAACATATGATGAGCCCAAACATGGACAGGTTAAAGCAGAGCCTACTGGGCTTGCTTCTCATGAGATTGGGTGAGGTAATCTGAAAGATGCATTAAAAACTATTATTTGTAGCCTTTTGAAGATAGATTTAAGTAGAGGAAAGACATAGCTGCCACAATCAAGGAAATAGAGGCACCAGCAGATTAAGTTTTTGAAAGGGTAAATTCGCATCCGAAACCACTATTTGAAACCCCTCCTTCTCTACTTAGGCCTTAGGGGCTTAAGACAGTAGTAGTAAGACTTCAAACCATTAGCAACGTCGCTTCAGAAATAGCAACAATGGAAATCACAGTAGTTGAAGCAGAATCATTGGCACGCTAGACCTTTTAGTCACTCGATTTGCGGTACTATTTGAAAAAGGTTGCGGATAACAATCTTACTTGTCGTGATGAAACAAAATTTTGAGTGATCGTTTGTTTCCTAAAAGTTTTAGGGATAAGGCATGGTCTCAGTTAATGCACCTTAAACAGAAGCATTCTTCTGTTGATGAGTATTTTGATCAATTTAAAACTCCTAGGAAATAGTCTAACTTTCAAAATGAGTTTTATGCCATTAATAGATTTGTCCTTGGGCTAAAACCTTGCATTCGTGAGAAGTTCAGCAATACACTCATAAGATCTTAATAAAGCTCACTCCAAAGCTTTAGAGATTTAAAAATATTATGAACTTGAGTCTTATGAGTCTATGTCAGAGTCAAAGTGCCCTATACAAACTATTGAGTTGCAGCGTCCATCCCCTAAACCTACCGCCAATATTGTTTTTGTTGACACTTAAGATTCTCTTATTGATTCTCCTCTTTTGACATTTGATCATGACAAGTCATAAAATCTTCAAAATGTGTCTGAAGTGGTTGAATTGGTTCCACCATCATCTTGTCTTGATTTTGTTGGTTTATTTAAGAATACCATGAATAATGACTGTCAAGATTGCATAGACTCATTGGTGATGGTTACTTTTTCAAGGGATATTATTTAAGCATCTCAAGAGCTTTACTTAGTGACCTCATTAGTTGGGAGTTCTTTGAGTCTATGTCCAAGTTGTTCTCCCGTGAGATCATTCAATTGCATGAGTATTCATTTCTAGTGCATAACAAAGACGTTCTTGCATACAGTGACTAGTTTTTCTTACAAATTGTGTGGCATGTGTTATCACTATTCTATTGATATCATCGAGTTTTCTTCCATTCATCTGTCTTTAAGGGATTCTAATTTAACAAATTCAATTGCATCATCACTCGTCATTTACTCTGAACCATCTATTCCACCTCTTTTCGATAATACTGATATTAAATGGAAAATTAGATTGAGTAATAATTATTGTAAATTTCCTATTGATGTTCTTGCTAGGAATAAAGATTTTAATAGATGTAACTCTATGATGATTTCTGCATTACCTATTAACCATCTCATATCGTCCTGCCAAAATTTGTATGCCAAATACATTGAACCATTAAATATCCTTTGTGATCCAATACCCAATACAATTGTTTCTACATTGCCATGTGATATGAGTTCTGTCGTAATTTGCAATATAGAGAACTTATTACCTTGTCGAGGCATCTTTGTACCTCAAATATTGTTTGCAGTTTATGGCGATGTTTTCAAGCCAGTTCTAGTTCCTCCACTCTTCAACGATGTCTATCTGTGTTCAATGTTGAGGACCTTATTTTCCTTCAACTCTAAAGATGTCTTGTCAAATAGAAAATGCGACCGGATACTAGTGCACAAATTTTTAACTCGACGGAGTCAAGTTCTTCTCAACCCGGGAAAGTTGATAAGAACATCAGTTTGCATATTAATTTCTTTTTATTATTATTTTATTTATTATTTGGACCCATTTGTTTTAGGCTTTATTAATACTGAGTTTATTTTATTAGAGGTTATTTGGACCCATTTGTTTTGAGCGTTATTAGTAGTGAGTTTATTTTTATTAGGGCCTTTTGTGTTTCAACCCATAGATTTTAGAAGTTTATTATTTAAATCATAATGAGGGTTACTAGGAGGATTATTAAATTATTTAATGAATTATATTGATTGATTTTATCCTCCTCAGCGGCTTCTTCTTCTTCTCTTCTTCTACTTCTCTGGTTCTTCTTCTCTTCTTCTTTATTTATTCACTTTAATCTACATTGTTCTAAATTAACTTTGGCATCTAAGCAAATCGATCCGTAACCAATGAAAACCCACTATTCATATCAAACCCTAACCCCAGCCCCAGCCACCACACGCACCTTACACGCCCTCAAACCCTTCGAGTATGCTTTCGCGCATTTCTAGCGATATCTAACTCCGGCAAACAACACCAACAGCACCTTTTCCCTTCAACAAACTTGCTAAGGACCCCAGTAATCTCTAATGACTTTTTCAGCAACCTCTAGCAAGGTCTTAAACACCTTCGGAATCATTTATGGTAAATTTCAAGCGAAACTCCAATGACCTGACCAGTGCCCCGGCGACACTCTGAAGAAGGTTCAGGATACTCCAGAATATTTTTTTGAGCCTCTTTCAACCCATTTTACAGATTCGAAGTTATCAATATACTGTCGACTACTCATTCGAATGATAACCAAATGCAAAACCAAATCACAGCCCTCATTAAAGTCATTCAAAGACTGAGCGTAAGGTTAAAAACATTGGAGGAACGCTATTGGCTGAGCAACCCAATTCACCTTTGTTCTAACTAAATATCAAATTCAAAGTCGAATACAGTTTCAACTCCTCTATTTAGTGCCTTTACTGATATTCCAAAAGTTATTGATGAACTGAACAAAGAATCTAATGACAACCACTTTGAAGTGAAGAAAGAGCCTTATAATGATCAAATTGAAGAGTTAATTTATGAACCTAATCCTGACGTTTTTTATTTTTTAGATGATGAGGATGATGACCAAATCGTGAGCAAGCCACTTGATGAAATTGTTGCGATTACCAAAATTGTTGCTAATACTGAAATCATTTCTCTTGATGAGACAGATTTCTAATGATATTACTAAGGTCCCTGTGGGGTACCATCGGATTGAAGAGTATGCCTAAAACCTGCAGTGCTTCTATGGATTTTGCCTGTCTTACACCTAAACCTCTTCCACAAATTGGTCATTTTTTGTCTTCATCCAACACCTACAAGTTCTGTTTTCTGAATCGCTGTACTTCTATTTCAGAAGACTTGATGGAGACACTAGAATTCTAGCACCCCTAACACGCATCCATGAATATTGGGAACGGCTTGAACATCCGCTTTGTTCGTGGCACGATGATTGAAGGAATACGCAAATTTTTAACTCAACAGAATCGGGGTTTTCTAAGGAATGGAGAATGATGCGGAAGCCAAAAATATATATTATATAAAATAATTATTATTAGGATTTTATTTTATTAAAATTTGATTCTATATTAGGATTTTACTTTAATTTATTAAAGATTTATTTTCTTTTAGGAAAGATTTTTTTATTTGTTAGAATATTTGATTTTTGTTTTATTTTTAATAATCTTGAGAATGCATTAGCCTATTTAAAGGCTTAAGGTGCTTAGGATTAGACACATAGATGAATATAAAAAATTAAGTTATTAAAGTTTCCGTGGTTTGTTCTCCCTTCTCCTCTTCTTCTTTCTTCCCTCTCTTCTAAACCTCTTCTCTCTCTCTCTCTCTCTCTCTCTCTCTATTTCTCTCTCTTTGTTTTATTCTCTTTCATCCTACATCAACAGAGCTAAGACGATCAAATCAAACCTGAGGAGATTGCTTCAACCAATACAAGGAACGCCATAGACGACACACAAGATGCTCATTGCCAGGAAAACAATACCCAGATAACAATCCATATAGACCTCTTCATGAAATATGCCATAGAGAAAGGCTTTCTTGATGTCAAGTTGGTGTAAAGGCCTAACTGTAATGGCAAGAAGGATCCGAACAGAATCGAGGCGAACAATAGTTAGAGAAGATCTCCAAATAGTCAACTTCGTACATCCAAGTGTACCTTTTTGCAACTAAGCGATCCTTAAGTCATTCAATAGGACCATCAAGAAGATATTTTAACAGTGTATACCTAACAGCATCTAATAATTTGTTTCTTAGGAGGCGGATAAAAAATGTTCAAAGTTTGATTCTGATGAAAAGCATCCATCTCTTCATCCCCAGCATGTTTTTCTAACCCAAAGAAGACAAGGCTTGTTTTCTAAAAAGACGGAATAGACACAAGACAACAAAGCCCAAACAAAGGAGACGGGGGGTACAAGCGAGATAAAGTCCAAACGAGATTCTAGACTTGGATTAGGAACAACCAGCTTCAATCGGGATATGGACGGGTGACCTAAGCGAAGGTGCTGCTAGAGAGGGTAGATTGTAGAATAGAAAGCAAATGATGGGGCACACAGAAGAATGTGTTAGTCGAGAGGAGCCATCGACTAACACAATATTATGATTAATATGATACAAGTTCGTGGACAAAGAAGAATTACCGGCCATATGAGAACTGACTCCAGAATCAATAATCTAGGAATGCGAGGACGTGGCCATAAAGGCAAGATTAGTTGAGTTAATCATAATAGTAGTGGAGGCCGAGGGGTTGGGAAAAAGCAAAGACTAAACAAGTTCTTGAAATTGGCTGTGACACATCTAGGCCTCAACAAAACCAACAAAGCAAAGCAACAAGACTGTCCAAATCAAAACCAATACAACCAATGGTCACCAAAAGGCAACAATCAATAAAGCCAAGTATCAGTTATTAGGAAGTGTCCAAACTGTCAACAAAGGATCCACAGAGCTCAGCACCTGCGACCACTGAAAAAGCTCGCCAAAGAGATGGAGATGTTTCACGCTCTAGCATGTGTGGCTTGATCTCAAGGAAGTGAGATCTAACACAAATATTGTGCCAAAGATCTAACACAAATGCTCTCATAAATGGTCCACCAGCAAAGGGCTTTGGTCAGTAGCGATCGCCGATCACTGACGACGGTAGCAGAAGTCACCGGCAACAGCTGAAAGTGGTGACGGCCACAGCAAACAGTGATCTAGGGTTTGTTTGAACAATGTACGTATAGATATACATATGTATTCTAAATTAAGTATATGTATCTAAATACTCTTAGATCAGTGCTCTGATACCAAAATAGAAAAATATTGGAAGAGTAGTTTCTCTCTCTCCCTCTCCCGCAATTTATTTATATTGAATAATTACAATTGAAAAATAAACAAATGACAAGTCTATGGAAATAAACAAATCACAAGTCTATGAAAATAAACAAATCACAACTAGACCATCCCAATTATTCAGCACATATTCTAGAGTATTCTAACAATAACAAAATACAATTTCAAATCCGATACCTTCTCTATCATGACAGCAATCTGTATATTGAGATGGAATTGGAAATGCAAAGGATAACCCCTATAAAATACAGAAGTTGACACCTCTTAAAACAAAATTTGGAGAAAAAAGTGTACATCATCACAAAGGTGTGTATTTGGTAAACGTACCGGATAGAATAGTGTGTAAACACCTCTATCTTTGTCATAAATTCCAGGAAATGTTGGTCCAAAAAGGGCATAAACCGCTACAAAAGTAGCCAGACTGGAAGGTCCCCTGAAAGCAAAGTCGAGGATCAAAAGTAATCCATCAACCCAAAAATAAAGATATTGGGTAAACTCGACTCACCCAATCAAAGAAGTGGCGTAGCGCATTTGAAGCCGTTTGACATCATAAATTTCAATAAGGCGTAGCCTCTGATGCATAGTCCAAAATAAGGTTAACAATAATAGAAACTTAAAAAATGAGCTTCCCATTAATAAGATCAGATCATAAAGTGTGGACTTCATCATGATACTCAAAAAAAAACATTACATAATAAAGATCAAAGAAGACCGCTAACTTTTGGACCAGCCAATTTTTTAGAAACATGTACATTCAGCTCGTTGCCACAAATATTATATCAAGAAGTCATGAAATTTGAAAATTCCAAACTAACATAAATGGTAGATCTCAATGACATATACCACATAAATAGCTTTTTTATTTCTTCAAGGGTAAGCTTAATCAAAGCAAATAATTTAACTGTGATGCAACAATTTTAATAAATTTTCCTCCAACCAAATTGGAAGTAGTTAAATCACTGGGCAGAATATATGAATTGTGGCTTCATGGTTAACTCCTGCACACTTCAAGGCACTAGCATCCAAAGTGCAAACCTTGCACACATGGACATTAGATGCAAAATAACTAAACAAATAAAATAAAATAATTATCAGCATTCATAGTCCATACAATAAATTACATCCCAATATTTCTTAAGAACAAATATGATTGCTGGTGAAATGAAGCCCAAGAAGGAAAGGTAATAAAGGCTTGAACAAATCATTACCTGTGACCAAGGATCGAAACGAAGATGAAAACCATGATCTGGAAAGCTTATAACAGTATCCAGTTTGAGAGGCTCCTGCAGAATATCGAAATGAAAATGAGGTATTACCCACTGTATAGATTATCACTAAGGTCTACATCAGGAAACACATGCAGTATCTGGCTCGAAAAAATGCAACACAATGATGATGCATTTTTTATTAGTGAATGGGTTGTACTTCACATTATACAAACGCAAAGCAAAGCAAGCGTGGCGTCCAGTAACTTCATTCAAAATTCAAGACATTTTGGTGAATCAACGATGCAATTTCAAGTATAGTCTAGCACTCTACTGCCCTTGTAAAGCACGTTGACAACTACTTTGCAAATTATATCACACAAGAAAAAAATGTAGGCACGTATGAAGGCAATTGGTAAAATTAAATCATAAAAATGCTAAACAAAAAAATACAATACTTAAATGTACTGGAAAAAATGCTAAACAGAAAATGCAATACTTAAATGTACTAGATACGCGTGATATTGAAAATGTGACATGAAATTGGAGGAGCTTAAAGGACATGAGAAAGAATAGTTCTAGCACCGAGATAGCAACATGCAAACTATTGGTGTAATTAAAATCAAGTTCAACACATCTCGTAGTCCATTTTATGCACAACAAAAATCATTACTTGCAAAACAGTGCAACCTAATCATATAATAACAACAATTTAATAGCAGACAAGAAGGAAGAGAGAAGAAATGAGTAGAAGCATAAACAATTAAAAAAAAAAATGATACAGCCCCGAGAATAAATGGCAACTGAATAGCAAACTTTTCAACAACATGGCTTTCAATATTTAGTCGGGTCGAGTGCAATAACCCTACGCATAACGAGCCCAAAATCAATAGGATATCAGCAATCAAACTGGCTGATTGGGCCAAATAAACATCCAAAACTAGCAGAAAACCAATTTTCTCAACGTTATCATTCCCCGACAACCAAACCAAAAAAAGGAATAAGTACCAAATCCTTAGCCAAACCATCGAAACCGACAAACTCTCAATACCGTCACCATGTTAGAATAACAGCGGCCCAAGGAAATAGACAACAAAAAGTATCTTTATTTCATATTTCGATGGCCAAACCTCGTCAAGGTATTTCACATGAACAACATCGTATATGCTAGGTTGCTGCTCAATTTGTGCAAAAGCTTCGCATATGGGCATTCCTGCGACAAGAGAAACATCAATAAGGACATTATTCAAGTATACCTCCAGCAAGAACAAAAAAAACCAAACGAAACCAAAATCACCGATCAACATAACTACCAAATTTCAGCTCAAATTTTGAATAACCACTCAAAACTCAACATTAACATTGTTGGTAACAAAATCAGCAACTCGAACGAATCAAATCAACTATAATTTTCAAAATTCGAACAACAGATGGTACTACCAAACCAAGTATCGTCCAAATACTCACGAAATTTTCAACCTAATTACTAAAGAACACGAATTTAATCGACGACGACGCAAATTAAATTCGACCGTAAACGAGCAGATTTGAATATAGGAAGGCATGTAATTAGGCGTAAATACCGAGAGAGAAAGGTCCGATTCCGAGGCCGGGGCGAAGATCCAGGACGATGGCACCCATGGCCGTGCCCTCACACCTGCGTCTGGTTCTTTGCTGCAACATCACTTGATCTTTCCTTCCTTGCTTCGTCGTCGTTTTCGTCTACTTTCCACTTTCTTTATTATCCCCGTTCCTTTTCGGGGACACTTGAATGTTAATATATACGCCGCCGAATCGGCAGGGTGCCTCACCATCTCACGTCATGATAATAATATTATGGTAAAAACTTCCCAGGAATTTGCCGTGCAAGCCTGCAAGATAATTATTATGGTGTGATTGGGTGCAGCGAACAATAAATTTTGAAAATTTATTTATTTTTATTTTATTATAAATTCATAAATTATCTTAAATTATGATTACGTTTTAATAAAGACCAAAAAATTTTAAAAAATTTCAAAAGTTAAACTTTAAAAATTTAAACTTTCTTAAAAAAATTTCAAAATTCGTTGAAACGGATCAGAATAGGACATTCCAACAGTTTTGCCAGAATTTTTTTAAAAATTGTACTGATATTTGTATCAAAAAGTTTCACAAAACTCCAAAAATTTTTAAGATCCTCTACTAAAATTGTGTTACGTGTCACTTTATATAATTTTTAACAACTTTATATCAAATCAATCATAAATATCTAACCATCATTACAAAATAACTTTTTACATTCCAAACACTCAAAAGTTACATTTTTTGTTTTTTTTTTTTAAATATTTTGGTTTTTTTTGAGGCTTCAAACGTAACCTATATCACCTTAATCCTTTTTTTTTTTTTTTTTTTTTTTTTGTCACACTCTAAATGTATAGTCGATTTTTTTTTTAATGGCTTTCATTAATTTCTAACATTAACAGAAATAAAATTTTTTAGAGTCTTTCAAGGTTTTTTGTTTTTACATTGAAAAATAAATAAAAAGACAATAAAAATACATAAATGAGATTTTGGAAGCTGCTTTTAAGATTTTTAATGGTTAAGCTGTGTTTACAACTAATATTCTTTTGAGAAAAAGTTTCACCTTTACATGAGTTTAGTAAAAGTTATAATTGTTTCATTTGAAATTCTGTCAAATTATTGTTATACATAACTCTTTCTCTCTTTAACTAAACATAACATAGAATGGTAAAAATGTAATTCATAAAGTATTCTGAACATAATAAATGAAAAAAAAAATCAATTTACCAAAGTTGGAAATAAATAGTTTGCCAAACGGGCACTTAGCGTGAAGAATAAGTAGATATCATTCTAGTTTTTAAATATAAAATAATATTAATTAGACTTGTAGGATAGCGAGAAATAAATAATTAGATACTATGGCACCGTTTGGTAACGTTTTTTTTTTCTGTTTTTCTGTTTATATTTTCAAAATTCTGTAAACTAACAACAAAAACATGTTTGTTAAATCTGTTTTAGTTTTTTTATTTCCAAAAAAATGAAAACTTAAAAAGAAAAACGAAAAAAAAAAAAAGTGTTTTTACTCTGTTTTCTTTTTCTGTTGCAAACATTTTTATAAATTTAACTATCATATTAAAATAAATTACTTTATTCAAATATTTTATTAAACTAAAATTATTATTAATAAATAATTTAATTTAAT
>QLOD02000001.1:40745013-40761156 GCA_003260245.2 Sideroxylon spinosum
CGAATTGGATGAAATATGATTTAAGCCAGAAAGCTTGTGAATTAGCGAGTTTAAAAACAAAATAATAATAAAAAATTGTTGATGGAGGTCCAGTTGCTTGTGTGAATTGTTAGGATTCAACCCTCATGTGAAACAAAGAACAGTCACACGCGCACACACCAAAAAAAAAATAAAAAATCAAACACCAAGAATTTAACGTGGTTCAACACTAATTTGACTACATCCATGGGCGAGAGATAATATATATATTTCACTGTAGCTATGGAAGAGTACGAATTCGACTTCATCTCCTTGACTCCTTTCTCCCTGCAAGCTTTAATCCATAGAAAAACCTCTCTACGAGACAAATTAACCTCATAGGAAACCTTGAGCCAAAATCAACTCTAGTATAGTTTCCTATTAATTTATAGGCAAATTTTAGAAATACTAATCCCATACAATTAGGAAACCCATACTTATATTTGAAACTCTCCACACTCAACTAAAATACATATACAAATCCTGATCTGTATGGAACTCCATAATACAATAAATAAATCTTAGCGATATCTCCATTGGCTTGAATTTTGCAAACCACCCTGAAGATAATAAATTTCAATGTCAATTTTGCTTTCATCAAACCACCATACCTAAACTAGCATGACTCTCACTTCTACACTTAATTAGATGCCCACGTCTTCAAACTGAGGTTTCTACACTCTTACTTTGAAGTTGTTGGTTCAAAAATGACGAAGAGAGACTTTTTGACTTTTCGAGACAAATTGTGGTGATTTGTATGGCTAGATATGATTAACATAATTATGTATATGTGATTCAGATGCCGTATCTCATAACTTTCTTGGATATTGAATAATATAGGATAGAATATAGCAAATAAGGCTAGTTAATATTTGATTAGTGGACTGAGATTAAAAACTAATCAAGGTAGAATTAGGCAAATTTACTAATCTTCAGGTAAGTTGAACAAACGGAGCTTATTAATAATGAAAAATAAAACTGGGATCGAGCAACACACAAGAGAAAACACTCTAAAATAGAAAATAAAAGATAATCACACAAGAACACGAGATTTTACGTGGTTCGGCAATGTGCTCACGTCCACGAAAGGTTTTCTGTTTGTTCTTTACTATAAAAAAAAAAAAAAGGACTGAGTACATCATAATAATTAGGGTTTACTCTTTTAAGCTAGCATCTAGGTAATCCAAAATTACTTACATACCCCTCATTAAAGAACATACAATGAACCGTACGGAAATTGTACGGAAATAGTTTCCTCCACTCACACAACTCTCCCCTTTGCTAGGGCTTTGAGTGAACAGCATTAACATTTTTCGAATATGAGCCATAAACTAACAATTAATCTTCTATAAGCGGATCAAGATCAACATAAATTAGAGTAGAATAAAACAAAGTTCATTGATCTCCGATAACATAAACTATTTGAGTGACAAATGTTTACAAGTATCAGGGATATTAACAATCTAAGTTAAGAACTATTCTTACAAATAGAAGATAAAAACCCCAAGTATTGGTGTGTTGAATGTGTTGTCCCTTTCTGTTGTATTCTCTATATATGTATTGGAAAAATGACGCAACAACTTCCAAGAAGGAAGCTCTAGGTGGATGGTTGAGATAGATTAGGATTTTGATAACACTTACAGCCAGAATGTTTCGCTGCACCCCTACACATCGCTTCTGTGTGCTCCTTGCGCCTATCTCCACCACTCTTCCTTGAAATGCATAAGGATTAGGCTACTAAACTGGAAATAACCGAAATCCTACTAAATAACAACATAATAGCGTCCCAATATATTTCCTAGGTAAGCTATGAAAAGATATCATAGTTGAGATGCTGGTTGACTTGGAATTTTGAATGAAGGTCCACTGCACCTCCCAGTGAAACACAACACTAACTGGCTTGCGGTGAGGAGATTAACACCCCAAATACTTCATTTTTCCACAGCCCAATCAATGCCTCAGATCCATATCATAATCTTAGTGTTTTGAATTTTTGTCTGTTCAATAGAAGGTTGCATAAATTCACATAACAGTTGAAAACTGGATGAATATGTACCAGCTACATACCATTCAAGGTAATCCTATGATCAATTACTAAACATGTGCTTATTTGGGCAGGATCGGTTACCATTAGTTTTCTTTCCAGCAAAAGGAGAGGTGTTGCCCGAGCCTCTTGGCCTAGTACTTATTTTTGTGCCTTGGAACTTTCCCATCTGTGAGTCTAATCAATTACTGAAATTTGTTGTGCTTAATTTCTGAAATTAGTCTCATATTTAATCCACAATTACAAAAAAACAAAAATACAATATATATATATCCTTACTGATATTGACAATATTGTAGCTGTATATTAAATCATTTGTATAATCTTATATAATGCAGGCCTGGGATTGGATCCATTGATAGGAGCAATATCTGCAGGAAACACAGTTGTGCTAAAACCTTCAGAGCTAGCCCCAGCATGCTCTGCTTTTTTTGCCAATGTCATCCCTCTTTACTTGGACTGCAAAGCCATTAAGGTATTTGAAGGGGACACAAGCATCGCAGAACAACTTCTGCAGCAGAAATGGGACAAGATATTCTTCACAGGCATTACCTTTTGCTGTTACATTCATTTATATATATATATATATATTAAAATCCAACATATGACATTGACATCAACATGTTATTTAGGGAGTCCACGAGTGGGACGGATTGTTATGTCTGCGGCTGCAAAACATTTAACACCTGTTACTCTAGAGCTAGGCGGAAAATGCCCCATTATTCTCGATTCCCTCTCCAATCCGTCGGAGATCAAGGTTTGTATGGCCTAATCCGCTACACTGAGTTAGAAAACAGAGAGAATAGGTTTAAACCGGTTATATTGTTGCCTTGCTTAAGCCAAGTTTTGTATTTTTTTAGGTGGCTGTCAAAAGAATAGCTGGAGGGAAGTGGGGGCCATGCAGCGGACAAGCATGTATAGCAATAGATTATTTGCTTGTGGAAGAGAGGTTTGCATCAATGCTGGTAAATACCATATCATTCACTCTCCTAATTTGTTGCCAAGGTCAATGGTTTCGTAGTGTGGGAAAAATATATTCTTCCAGAATTTTTGTACCGAAAGTAGGACCAGAATGCTGTGTCAATGGTATCTATATAATAAAATGACTCCTTAGTGGGTTATCTTTTAAAAGTAACAGCTCCACATACATGCTACATCATTCTGGTTCTAAATTCTTGTAAAAAAATCTAGTGGTATCATACTACTCATTGGCATGTGCTTATCTTTTTCAGATTGAATCGTTGAAGAAGATTATCAAAAGATTTTATGGTGAAAACCTCAATAACTTGAAGAACCTAGCCAAAATTATAAACAAGCACCATTTTGATAGACTTCGCAACATTCTTGAAGACCCTAGGATTGCACCTACCGTCATTCATGGTGGTTCACTAGACCAGGAGAACTTGTGACGTCCCTTTTATCCCTTCTCAAATTCCAATTCCTTGCATGTTTGCAGATAATGAGCTCGGATTTTTCTTAAGCAGCATCCTAACTTCCATCTGATAAAATGTTTTTCAGGATCATCGAACCAACAATCTTGTTAAATCCTCCGCTTGACTCTGAGATCATGACAGAAGAAATATTCGGTCCACTGCTTCCAATTATTACAGTAAGATAAAATGTTCCCCTTTATAAATTTCAGAGGCTTTCTGAAACCATTATTAGTTTAAAACTGTGTTGTTATTCTTTTTACAGTTGACCAACATTCAAGAAAGCATCGAGTTTGTAAATTCGAGGCCAAAACCTCTAGCCATCTACGCATTCACCAAGAACGAGACATTCAAGAAGCAAATTTTGACAGAAACATCATCAGGAAGTGTGACTTTCAATGATGTCATGGTTCAGGTATATACATATATAAATATAGATATATTTCTTCCTTGTAATTTCCTTTTCCTTGTCAAATAATGGGACCGTTGAGAGCTCTGAAAAACTCAGAAAATCTTTATAATTTTATATAAAATTCAAATTTTATATTCACTGTTCAAGTGCAATTTTATATAAAATTTAAATTTTATACTCACGATTGTAACTTTTACAAATTTATGTTAATTTTTTAAAACTCTAAATACTCCCAATGTTAAAAAAAAACTCAATTGAATTTCTCATTAATTGGATTTGCAGTTTTTATGTGACTCGTTACCATTCGGAGGTGTTGGGCAAAGTGGTTTCGGGAGGTACCATGGGAAGTACTCTTTTGATACCTTTAGCCATGAAAAGGCAGTTCTCCACAGGAGTTTCATCCTTGAGCTGGAGCCTAGGTATCCTCCATGGAATGAATTCAAGTTGCTGTTCATCAGATTGGCTTACAATTTTGATTACTTGGGGCTTCTCTTACTCTTTTTGGGCCTCGGGCGAGCGAGAACAGCCGCAGCAAGCCACTTGGATTAAAATACGCATCAAAATATAGCCAAATGAAACTACAGAGGCCTTTCAATCCGGAATCTTTGTATCAAAATATGGTTTGTCTTGTGTGCCATAACATTGAGACTCTGGGGAGTTGATAAACTGCATTTGTTTGATACGGTACCCTTTTGTGTGCAGACTCAAGGATTTGCTGTTTTTAAATTTAAAATTTAAAAATGGAAAGATAAATATAATTTAAAAATTTATTAGGGTTTGTAAAATTTTGTTGGGATAGATAGATATATATATATGATGGTTCAGTAAATTCGCCTCCCGAATGCTGCTCAATCCAAGTCCGAAATGTTGATCCAGATCTTCGACGATGCCTGGAACATCAGTGTAGTGCCTGTCAAAAAGTCTTCGATGCCTAAGTTAGCACCAAAAAACCCCTCCGGGATGTATATTGACACAGTTTTTTGTTATGAAAAATGATCTTACCCCTCCTCAACGTAACTACCATGTTTATATATCGGAGACCTCACATGAAGCGACGTGGATAAGTTGCCTTCCGTCTTCCAATAGTATGATGCCACCTGTCGCGTGAATCCCCATGCTGGTCCCCAATCCGTTATGCCTATGAACCAGGCTGCCTGTAGTTGCGCTTTCTTAGGCGCCAATGTCGGAACATTCAGGGGGTGATTGTGCGTGTGACCTATGATACTTATAGGTGTGATAGTGGATAGTCCATTCCCGTTCAGATTGGGATAATGGAGACCGATCGGGTTCGTGTTTCCCTAACCGAGAGAATTATTCGGATAATTCTGAGTCGATTCGGGCCCATGTCGATCGAGACTCTGACATAGAAGACGATCGGGACACCAGACCCGATTGGCTGATTGGTTTTATAACCGATCGGTTTTATCAGACCAGACTGACACCGATCGGTTCATCAGACCCAACTGATCTAACCGACTGACCTCCCGGATGCGGGTCAGACCCAGTTGATCTAACGACCGACCTCCTGGATGCGGGTTATCCTTATATCAGATGCCCCCGATTTCCGTGACCTCGCGAGTGAGGGCGGGGGAATCTAACGGTCGAACATCCTGACCGGAATAGAGTTGGCGCGACGTGGTTCCCTGTCTTCTGGGCAGCGTTGGCAACTGCATCTTTCCCGATATCCATTTAATGCGTCGCGGGTGCAGCAACCCAAGTATGGCATTAAAAGACGACGCTTCCTAACCTCATCAAAGGCGTCGTTATATATCCGCGTGCATATATATATATATATGTATATAATATATATATATATATATATATTTTGGCAACAATCTTGGCCGTTGGTACATCTCAATCCTCACCGTTGCTTTGGGGGGGGGTTTATATGAGGGCCTTGACATTCTGATTCTGAAAATGCTTATCGTCTCCTCAGTTGATTTGTGATCATTTCGAGTTATCTGCGTCCGGTGATAGTTGTCAGTCTCGCGGGCGCCAACATGTTTCTGGTAAGTTAGGACTGAGTTGTTACGTCTTTCTTCTCCTTTGTCCCTTTTGGTGTATGCAACTGTTATCTCGTAGAATCCTCTGGTTCTATCGTAGAGCACGTCGAATTCCTGATTTCCAGGGATTCATAGGAAACCCTATATTTTTGAGAGGGATTTGGGGAACCTTGCTGTTCGAATCCCACTCTCAGATGATCCATAGAGTCATGTTGGATACAGGGGAGGACCACTCCAGCGACCTGATTAGGGTCAGGAGGACTATGTCTGGCTCCCACCCCTGAGGGTGTGGAGGAGGTCCAAGTGGGAGACTCGGGGTTAATAATAGATGCTTTCGAGCCCGATGTTGGGGAATCCAACACCTCCGGAGGGGGACAACCCCGATTTTATGCCGAGGAGATTAAGTCGACCTTGAACGCGGCGAGAATCCGGAAGCTGTGGTCGGATTTTCAATTTCCTCGATCTCTTTCGTTTAGGGTCCCCGACGAAAACGATAGGGCGTGCTGGCCGAGAGATGGGGAAGTTACCGTGTACGAGGGGGCCTTAATTGGTGGCCTTCGCTTCCCTATCACCAAGCTTGTTAGGGAAATCTTGAGCCGCCTAGACTTGGCTCCCAGTCAAATTCTCCCCAGTAGCTGGAGGATAATGGTGGGTTGCTTGGTTATCTGGAGGGCAGCCACTGGTCATGAGCTCACAGCCGAGGAGTTCCTCCATTGCTACAAGGTCACCGAGGCGGGCCGAGGCTGGTGGTTCTTCTCGGGCAGATAGAGGAATTTCAACCTGGTGACTCGGTTACCAACCTCCAACAAAGGCTGGAAAGATAAATTCTTTTTCGTCTATGGAGATGGTCTGGAGCGCCAACGGTGGGAATCCTCTGATCAATCCGTGCCGCGCGTGCCTAGGCAATGGGGTAGCCCGACAAAAAAAGGTACATACTTTGCTCAGGGTTTGCTTCTTTCGTGATTTATGATCTTACGATATGAATTTATTGTTAATAACTCTCTTTTTTTTTTCTTTTTTTTTTTTTTGCAGGCCGAGCCCAGCCCAGGTCAACTGATGAGCTTAAGGCCAGGGTACAAGCCGCACAGAGACATGATGTCCATGAGGCTGAGCCTCTGGTCAGTGTGGAGTCGCTGCCAGTTATATGCTCGGCCCTGAGCCAACTAGAGAGGCTTTAGCAGCCGAACGTGAGTAGAGTGAGTTTCAAGTCCATTAATTTTGTTATTCATTGTTATTTGGACTTATACTAATTTTTTTTTTTTTGGCTGTAGATAATTCATCTTCGGCCACTCCTGTACCTGAAATGGTTCGGTTCAACGTTGATCGGCTTGCGAAGCGCAAGCAGAAAGAGACCGTCGAAGAAGAAGGGGTAAAAAGACCAAGAGGAGCTCAGGGTAGCAACTCGGGTGCAAAAGACGCCACTCTTGGGACCCAACTAATTGCTGCAAATCCGATCATCATTTCTTCTTCTTCTCCGGCTTCCCCCCGGCGTGCTACTTCCGGCACTTCCCCGTCATTCGTCAGTTTGCTGGATGATCAACAGCTAGCGTAAAGGAGCACGATTTCATGGATCTCGACCGAGGAGATTGGTCGGCAAGAATCCTGCTCAAATTACCAATCGTGTCAGGACCTTAACCACGATCTTGTGAAGGTATGGATTGGGACAATTCCTCTCTTTCACCTTTGGCTTCTTTTCTCTTCAATTTTCTAAGCGAAGGCTTTCTTTGGTGTATAGGCTCTGACCCGCTCGGCTGTCCTTGCTCGTCAACTGATACTGGCCGAGCGACAAAAGGAGAAGGATGAAGAGCGCATCGAAGGGTTGGTGTCAGAGCTTACCGCTCAGAAGTCCAAGACGCTGGAGGCCACTCGGCAGAGAGACGCCGCTCTTACTGCCGCCGAGGAAGAGAAGAATAACTTCAAATCTCAGCTTGAGAAGTTGAAGATTGAACACCAGATGCAGCTCAAGAAGCTGAGGGCGGAGCATGAGATTGACATTGCCTCGACTATAGAGCGATACAAAGAATCAGAGGCTTTCCAGGAGAACATCGAACCGGTTTTTCTTCAAGCCTTCGAAGTGGTGAGGAACAGGACTTCTCTGTTGTATCCAGACCGGGACTTCTCGAGCCTCGAACCAGTCGATCCGGATAGAACAGAAGTTGCTGGGGCCAGTCGAGAGGGAGAGGAGATGGGTGATGCGCAGTCTAAGGACGCCGCTAACTGAAGCTGTTCTGCTGTTTTTTTTTTTTTTGTAACTGAACTTGGTTTGTTTCAAGACTATAATATAACTTTTTTTTCTTTACCTTGAAGTTTATTTGCTCTTTCTCCATCTTTTGGGTGTTTACTGTTTCTCTATTTCATGGATGTTTACTTAGTCTGGCCTTTAGGTTTTATACAGTGAGTTTAGCCCGAGCCATCCCGCTTCATCATGGCATGCGGAAGCTTTTTTTTCTTTCCCTGCTCTAGTTAATCATTCCCATTGAGTGGAACAATTTAGGTTATGGCGCGTTTGCTTTTTACCCTGCTCGACACCGTAAGCCAAGCAGGATCGTCGCTGCTCATTCCCTCGTATTGAGTAGAGTGACTTGAGATCGTGGCTCGTAGGCTTCTTACCCTACCCAGCTCCATAAGCCGAGCGGGTTCTACGCTGCTTAATCATTCCAATTGAGTAGAATGACAAGATTGTGGCCCGTAGGCTTCTTACCATACTCGGCTCCATAAGCCGAGCGGGTTTGACGTTGCTCAATCATTCCAATTGAATGGAATGACTTGAGATTGTGGCCCGCAGGCTCCTTAACCTGCCCGGCTCCGTAAGCCGAGCGGGCTTGTCTTCGCTCGGTCATGCCATTTGAGTGGAATGACGGGACCTTGACCCGCAGGCTTCTTGCCCCGCTCAGCTCCGTAAGCCGAGTGGGATCGTTTTCAAAACGTCTGCTCGGTTCGTACTCGTGATGTTTAATTGTTTAGAACCAAAATTCGGAGAGAAACTTCATTGCCAATTATCAGCCACGAAAATACAATTGTTATGAAAATAAAGGTAGCTCATACAAAATGTTTTCGCAAATGTTCCACATGTTAAGGGTGAGGTAATTCCTTGCCCTCTAGGGTCCTTAGCCTGTACGTTCCCTTTTGAGTAAAGCCCAAAACTTCATACAGTCCTTCCCAATTTGGTTTGAGTTTTTCGTCACGGGGATCCTTTGTCGATTGGTTTATTCTTTTCAACACCAGGTCTCCTTTGTTGAAGTTTCTTGGTCGGACTCTCGCGTCATGGTATTGGCGCATCCGTTGCTTATAGGAAGCCATTTTAACTGCAGCTTCTAATCTTCTTTCTTCCAGCAGGTCAATTTCTTCTTCCATCCTCTCTCTGTTTTCCTCTTCGCTGAAGTTTCGCACCCTGAGACTGGGTAAGCCTATCTCCACGGGGATGACTGCTTCGGTCCCATAAGTTAGTGTGAACGGTGGCTACTCTTTCTGTTATACGGTATGCCCAGAGGACGTTGGGGAGTTCATCTGCCCACAGGCCCTTAGCTTTATCCAGCTTCGTTTTGATAACCTTGAGGAGAGAACGATTGGTGACTTCAGCTTGCCTGTTGGCCTACGGATGTTCTGGCGAAGAATAATGGTGGCTGATGCCCAGCTTCTCACACAGTCCGTTAAATTGTTTCCCCTCAAACTGCTTTCCGTTATCTGTGATGACCACTCTTGGGATCCCAAATCTGTAAACTATGTTCTGCCAAAGGAATTTTCTCATGTTCTGTTCAGTGATGTTTGGCAATGCTTCTGCTTCGGCCCACTTTGTGAAACAATCAACTGCAACGATCATAAATTTTCTTTGTCCTCTTCCCAAAGGAAAGGGTCCCACTATATCGATCCCCCATTGTGCGAATAGCCATGGGGTTAGGATAGGTGTCAGCTCCTGAGTGGGTTGTTTTGGAATGCTAGAGAATCTTTGGCATTTGTCGCACTTCTTAACAAACATCTGAGCATCTTTGTCAATTGTGGGCCAATAGTATCCCGCCCTTAAGATCTTCTTCGCCATCGTCTTGCTCCCCGAATGATTCCCGCGAATGCCCTTGTGGACTTCCCTCATAATGTAGTCTGCCTCTCGTTCGTTTGCACATCTAAGTAGGGGGGAACTGTGCCCTCTTTTGTGCAGGATCCCGCCGACCACTAGGTACCTCACTGCTCGGTATTGCAACCTCCTAGCTTCGTTTTTATCTACAGGTAAGACCCCATTCTGCAAATACTCCCTAATCGGCTTTGCCCATTGAGCGTCGTCATTAATCTCAAGGACTTCGGCATTATGAATGCTCGGGTTGTCTAAAACCTCAATTGGGGTATCGAGATTATCCTCTTCGGATGATGCCGCTCTGGTCAGTCTATCTGCTTCTTCGTTCTATAGTCTCGGAACTTTCTGTAATTGAAATTTGACGAACTTTCTGCTCAAACATTTTGCCCTCCTGCAATATTCTGCCATGTTGTCTCCCTTTGCCTTATAGTCCCCCTGTACTTGTTCCACCACCAATTGGGAGTCATTCCGTACCATGATTTTCTCTGCCCCCATTCTAAGGGCCATTTGGAGTCCGGCGATCAACGCCTCATATTCTGCCTCGTTATTGGAGACAGAAAAATTGAAATGCAAGGCATACTCAAATTTATGGCCGTCTAGGGATATTAGAACAACACCTGCGCCGCTGGCCAACTGAGTACAAGAATCATCCACGTTCAGTGTCCAAACACATTCCTGGTCTTCCTCATCGGGGATGCTGTCAAAACCGAAGGTAAATTCAGCAATAAAATCTGTCGCTGCCTGACCTTTGATCACTGTTTGCGGATGGTATTGGATGTCGAATTGGCTGAGCTCAACTGACCACTTCATTAGTCTTCTTGAAGTCTCGGGCTTGTGTAGGATGCTTTTCAATGGCTGGTCAGTCAGAACCATAATCGTATGTGCTTGGAAGTATGGCCTCAACCACCGTGCCGCCGTAATTAAGGCGAGCGCCATTAACTCCATTTTCGGATATCTCTCTTCAGCCCCCCTATGAGCTTTGCTGGTGTAGTAGACCAGCCTCTGTATCCCATCGTCGTTTCGAATCAACGCTGAGCTCACTGCTGTCGCAGACACCGACAGATACAAATACAATTCCTCCCCTCGAGTGGTCCGACTCAGAAGTGGAACTGACCCTAAATATTCTTTCAACTGTTCAAAGGCCACGTCACATTCCTTGTTCCACTTGAATGCTTTCCTTAGAACCTTAAAGAAAGGATGACATTTATCGGTCGATTGGGAGATAAAACGGTTTTACGCTGCCACCCGCCCAGTCAATTTCTAAACTTCCTTGGTGGTTCTCGATGGTTTCATTTCCATGATGGCTTTGACTTTTTCAGGATTTGCTTCTATCCCTCAGTGGGATACCATGAAACCGAGGAATTTCCCCGAGCCCACTCCAAATGCGCATTTCACCGGGTTCAACTTCATTCTATATTCCCGTAAAGTGTTAAAAGTCTCTTACAAGACGACAACCTGACCATCGCTCTCTACGCTCTTGACAAGCATGTCGTCCACGTATACTTTCACATTCCTCCCGATTTGGCCTTTGAACATTCTGTTCGTTAGTCTCTGGTACGTCGCCTCCGCATTCTTCAGACCGAAAGGCATCACCTCATAGCAATACAAGCCCCGATCGGTGATGAATGCTGTGTGTTCCCTATCGAGCTTCGCAATCTTGATCTGGTTGTACCCTTAGAAGGCATCCATAAAAGATAACAGCTCATACCCCGCTGTGGAGTCAACCAATGAATCGATTGCGGGCAAAGGAAAACTATCATTCGGGCAAGCTTTGTTCAAATTTGTGAAATCAACACATATCCGCCATTTCCCGTTTGATTTCTTTACCATTACTACATTAGAAAACCAGGTTGGGTACTGAACTTCGCGAATGAATCCTGCTTTAATTAACTTATTTACTTCTGCTTCTATGGCTTCATTCTTCTCTGGGGCGAAAGTTCTTCTTTTTTGCTTCACTGGTCTTGCGGTTGGGAAGATATTCAGATGGTGCACCATTACTTCTGTGTTAATGCCTGGCATGTCTTCGTGGGACCAGGCGAAGACATCGGCATTTTCTGTTAGGAATTTTCTCAGCCTACTTTTCAAAGGCTCCGGTGTTACCGAGCCTAGTTTGAACGTCCTTTGCTGTTTAGCGGAGCCGATCATAATGTCCTCTAACTCTTCCCCCGGCTCCCCCTTTCGTAGTTCCTCATCACCCCTTACCTCAAGCTCCTCTACTATCAAAGCCTCTTTACACACATCTCCCCTCAACGATGACATATAACATTCCCGGGCTACTCTCTGGTCGCCTTTCACACAACCTACGCCGTTCTCCGTAGGAAATTTGGTACTTAGATGATAGGTAGATGTAACAGCCCTGAATTGATTCAGAGACGTCCTCCCAAGTATGGCGTTATATGCTGAGGGACAATCCACCACTAAGAAGTTGACCATCTTAGTCACTTGCTGGAGCCTCTCCCCTAGGGTGACGGGGAGCACTATAGAACCC
The DNA here is from genome assembly GCA_003260245.2 of Sideroxylon spinosum. NCBI lineage: Eukaryota > Viridiplantae > Streptophyta > Magnoliopsida > Ericales > Sapotaceae > Sideroxylon > Sideroxylon spinosum. The sequence continues at coordinate 40,757,475 of QLOD02000001.1, forward strand.
AAGGGGGTCACCCGATTCCCCATAAAGCCGACCAGGGGTGATAAGACAGGCTGCAGCTTGTCCTTCCCTATTTTCAGCTTCTCAACAGCTTCCTTATACAAAATGTCCGCCGAACTCCCGTTATCCACAAGAATTCTCCATATTTTGAAGTTAGCAATTATGGAAGAAATGACTAAGGGATCATCGTGGGGTTGACATACCTCATTAGCCTCCTCGTCGGTGAAGATGATCGGGTCCTGCTCAGTCTTAACTTTTTTCTGCAGCCGGTCCGTCGTGAATACCTCCCTGGACCTACAAACTTCCCGAGCGTATTTTTTCCTGCCAGTCGAGGTATCTCCGCCGGCCGCGAACCCTCTGGAGATGACCCTTATTTCGCCAATCGACGGTTGATTACGTTGCTCCCGGTCGGGATTCTTTTGATTCGGGCTTCTCTTCCTCGGGCTTCTACGGTCAGGGCTTCTCCGATCAGCCCCCTTGTTGCTGCCTATGCCCGCAACGAACCTGCCGAGCCTTCCACGTATGATCAGTTCCTCTACCTGCTTCTTCAAGTCAATAGAGTCGTTTGTATCGTGTCCGTGATCTCTATGAAAACGACAGTATTTAGTGCGGGATCGTTGCTCGACAGGGGTCCTTAGTTTTCCAGGCCATTTCAGGGTCGGATCATTTTGGATCTAATAAAAGACGTTCTCCAACCTCGTGTTCAGGGGGGTGAAGTTTTTATCAAGACCTCCATACCTTCGCGTGTTTCGCTCCGACCTATCATTATGTCTTCTGTTTTTGAAACTCTGTGAATCTTGGACATTCCCGAAGTCGTTGGGTCTTTTCTTGTCCGGTTTCGAACCCCCTGTTCCGTCGTGCTCACGCTTAGCCTTCAAACCATCCTCCACATTAATGTGTCTCTGAGCACGGGCCATTAGTTCTGCCATACTGCTTGGGGCTTTCTCCAGTAATGAGGCTACGAATCTGGGGGTCCTTAACCCACTTATGAAGGCGGTGCTCGCCACCTTATCGTCGGCTTCGTCTACCTCCAGGATTTCTTTGTTGAATATTACAACATAATCTCTCAGGGATTCTTCTTTGGCTTGTTTGATCATCAGAAGGTAGGTAGCTGGTTTTCTCTATCTTTTCCCAGCAATAAAGTGACCTACGAATAACTTGCCGAATTGAGAAAAGTTAGAGATAGCCCCTGGTTTGATTTTATTGAACCACAGTCGAGCTGGTCCCTTGAGTGTTGCGGGAAAAAGACGGTACATTATCTCGTCGGGGTATGCGTGGATACGCATCATCGTTTTATATGTTTCCAAATGGTCAAACGGGTCTCGTGAACCATCAAACGGATCTACCGTCGGTATCTTGAACTTCGGCGCCAACGGACAGGCCATTACCGACTGAGAGAATGGGGAGTCTCCATCCACCTCCACCTCATCGGTGGCGTCCGGGTCCTTAACAGCGGCCAAGACGCCATGGATTTGAGCTTGCATGGCGCACATGGGCTCCTCTCATGGCTGGGCATTAACCTTTTTCGTGCTTGCTGCCTCCGTATGAATTGTATTGGGATGAATTCCGATTCCATCACCGGCTCCCAACGTCCTCTCGCGCCTTCTAGACTCCTCGGGTTGATGGACGGGGACTTCATTTTCGCCCATGACTCCGTCTCCATTCCCCATTTGTCCATCGCCGTTATCTCCCCCATATACTTCCAGCGCGCCCCCGTTATGGACGCCATTGACGGGACGTGCCGCTTGAGGGGGCGGGGTGTGAGCATGGGCTCCTTGATTGCACTGGAGGAGTGACTGGTTCTGCGCTACCAATGTTTGGATGACCGCCATCATTTCCCTCATCTGGTTCTTCATCAAGCTAATCCGCTCCTCGTTCTGGTTCTCCATCAGTTCCGTTGAGAGTAAGTTTTGTCCAGTGTCAATACCGGATCTAGTTCGGACCATAAAAACCGCGATGGGAGAAAGAAAAATCGGTTCCCACAGACGGCGCCAAATGATGGTTCAGTAAATTTGCCTCCCGAATGCGGCTCAATCCAAGCCCGAAATGCTGATCCGGATCTTCGACGATGCCTGGAACACCGGTGTGGTACCTGTCAAAAAGTCTCCGATGCCTAAGTTAGCACCAAAAAACCCCTCCAAGATGTATATTAACACAGTTTTTTGTTAGGAAAAATGATCTTACCCCTCCTCAACGTAACTACCATGTTTATATATCGGAAACCTCACATGAAGCGACGTGGGCAGGTTGCCTTCCGTCTTCCAATAGTATGATGCCACCTGTCGCGTGAATCCCCATGCTGGTCCCCAATTCGTTATGCCCATGGACCAGGCTGCCTGTGGTTGCGCTTTCTTAGGTGCCAATGTTGGAACATTCAGGTGGTGACCGTGCGTGTGACCCATGATGCTTATAGGTGTGATAGTGGATAGTCCATTCCCGTTCAGATTGGGATAATGGAGACCGATCAGGTTTGCATTTCCCTAACCGAGAGAATTATTCGAATAATTCTGAGTCGATTCGGGCCCATGTCGATCGAGACTCCGACATAGAAGACGATCGGGACACTGAACCCGATTGGCTGATCGGTTTTATAACCGATCGGCTTTATCAAACCAGACTGACACCGATCGGTTCATCAGACTCAACTGATCTAACCGACCGACCTCCCGGATGCGGGTCAGACCCAGTTGATCAACCGACCGACCTCTTGGATGCGGGTTATCCCCATATCAATATATATATAAATTTATAAAAATTTCATGAAAAATGAGAAGGATAAAATTTGCTATGTTTTAGAGGTTTTCAAAAGTTTTTCTATTATTTCAACGTGCCAAACAGCTCCTAAATATGTTTGGGTGGACTTGTCCTGGAAAAAAAAAATGAAGAAAAGAAAGAAATAATTTATTGACATACCGTTTAATTAGTATAGACATTCAAGTTATTAATGCTGATGTCTCCTTTTCTAAGTTGTGCTAAGAATCTATTTAAAAGTAATTATTTAATAGTATTATGAGAAATGTTAAATGTATTTTATTTTTGTATTTTCATACTCCACTCAACCTTTTTTAAGGGATGTTTAGAATTATAATTTTTAGTAATTTTAGATAACTTTGTCAAAGATTATGAGTTATAATTTTTAGTGTGTTTGGTGAAGAGTAATTTTTAGTAACTTTTGGGTGTTTGGTAAAATTATTGATAATTTTTGTTTTTTTTTTTTTCAAACAACTTTTGACAACTTTTAATAAATTTTAATAATTTTTGAGTTGAAGAGTTAGTGCAACATATAAGAAAAATAACAAAAATTGATGGTTTATCAAATACCAAAAAATCAAAAATCAGTAACTTTTTACTTAAAATTTTGCTACCGAACACCTTCATAGTTCTTATAATGGATATAATATATACATTTTTTTTAATAATATGAGGAGCTGGTGAAATGCATTTACGTTGTTTAAATATTTATTAATTTTATATTTAAAATAGTTTTATAATTTATAAATATAATAACATTTATGTACTAATAGTGAATAAGCTTCGCATCCCATGTGAATGTCCTCCTTGAATATCATCCATGGTTGGAAGAAGGAACCATTTTGGGTGCGTAAAGAAACGATATCGTATCATCAAATGTCTTCGCATTCCTTGTGCGCCGCTTCGGTCAATCGACGACAAAAACAGAATGACC
>QLOD02000001.1:40813259-40832091 GCA_003260245.2 Sideroxylon spinosum
GACCTCACATCACTGAGGCTCTCATAGTCCTTGATGAGAAATATCTTAAAGAGTAGATTTTTGAGCCTATCCTTAAACAGCTTGTTGATTTTAGTGATGTTGTGCCACCTACAGAAATTGTTCAAATTAATGAAAAGGCTTCTCCAACTGCAAATTTTGAAATTGCGCTGTCTGAATAAGAGTTACAGTCCATGCCTCATTACTATCATGTTCATCGGATTTCATCATCCCCATTGCACTGTCCATCCCAAAAGTTTTTTCACTTTTGGAATTTTTTTTGGAATCAAAAGAATATTTCCCCAGGGTTGAGATTCTTCCCCCCCCCCCCCCCCCCCCAAAAAAAAAAAAGAGAGTTGGTGGGGACACTAGGTTTTACCGCCCCTAACGCACTTGCGTGAAATTTGCGAGAAGTTGGCACATACACTTTGCTCATGGCCCAGTGATTAAAGGAAAAAGTGCTCGTCGAGTTTCTTGCTGCCCTAAGAGAATTGATGGGACATCAAAGTATTTAATAAGTGCTATATTCCCCTTGAATAATACATTCCCTTAATTTGAATTTTGGTCTCCCCTATGATGGTTTTCCCTAGGATATGTCTTCTGATTTATCTTGGGTATTTTTTCTATTTAAAGGGTTGCATGTATTGATGATAGATGATGATTGAATATTTGATTAAAAATACAACTTGTGAGTTGTTTTCTTCTCCCCCTCATGGCGTCCCCCCCCCCCCCAAAAAAAAAAAAAAGATATTTCTTCTCCTTGGCTATATCTTCTCTCCTTACTTAATTTCTTTTTTTATTCCATATCATCCTCAAGTTACAATGCAAAATGCAAATATCAAAATCTTGATCAACAACTGAAAAGCATGCAGCTTCCGAAATGTGAATTTTCCATTACATTGTACAAGGCACTTGTGATTATTCAATTTTATATCTTCATGGATTGGAACATATGATGATTGTCCTGTTTAATACCATTGCATAGTTGCAATGTAAACAGTTATTTTCAGTCTAGAAGCCATCCATAAAATATACATATGCCTTAAAATGCTACAAGTAGAAAACAGGTTACGAGCAGAGGCATACCTCCCCTCGATTTGTTAAGAAGATAACATCACCATGGCTTCCCTTTCGATGCCTATGACCATCACTTGTTGGGATTAGAATGGGTGTTGCAACCTCTAAAGAACTTGCATCTTGAGATCGACCATAGCTTGTAAAGAATTCTCCATGTTGGAAATTAAAATGGGAAAGACGACATATAGAAGCATTGAACAGTTGTTCTCGTACTGGAACACCAGATGTTGCAACAGCCCAACAGGGTCGCAACACTTCCATAGATCCACTTACAACTGTCTGCTCAGCACCGTTTCCCCCAACAACCTACAGTGAAAGGAAGATATGTTAAGGCTGCTTTTGGATAAAGCGTCGATTTCAAATAAATGGATTTGAATCTAAACCTACCAAAAAATATAAAAGGGTATGGCTGCTATAGATAAATGGAGAACTATTTTGTTATGATTTTTGAACTATAAATGCTAAGAATTTGAATGAAATATTTTTACATAATAATTTGAATCCGATCAAATCCATCATCATACATTACGTTCACTCAAGTCCACTCAAATCCATCGTGTTCACTCTTTCATTAGCATCAAAACTCTTTCATTTCAAATCCATAAATACAAATGCAAAATATAAATGTTACAACTAAAGTTTCCAGCCTTGAATCTCCATTTATTTTTAATTTTCATACGTATTTTGCAAACGGAGAAAGGAAAATGCGCACTAAAAGGCTGTGGCTGTTTTTCAGAACTTTCTATGCAGTCACAGGAATCTATTAATGTATTAAAAAATTACATGAAAATAATTCAAATATATGAAAACAAAAACGAGGAAAAACTAGCACATAATTACTGTTCCTAGTGAATATGTTGTTTCCAACCAGTGGACATTTTGTCCTATAGACTTTTCAACCTAAATGGGGAAACATGAAACAGAAACAAAGTACAAGGCACAAAATAGTGGAATCTAGTATTATTCTTTGAAAACTGATGGTAATTAAAGAGGACCCATACTGCCTTCTGAGAAACATTGAATTTGTGATACAATGATGAAAACATTTGAGACAAGTCGAGAATTAAAAAGAAACAACACGTCACCTGGACATGATCTAAGACTCCATCTCCGTTAATATCAGCATGGAGGCCACCTTCTTGAAGATGAAGCTGGAAAATTCCACAGATCACCTTAAATTTGTTAGTAGCGATGCAAAAACTTATCTAACAGAAAATTATAGAGTACCCAAATAATTTAAACAAAGGAATTCCAAGTCAACATAATTTCTTTGTAGATAAATATTATTTATTAGGGAATAGGGAAAGGGAGTTGGGATGACTTGAACCATGACCTAAATGTTTCCACTTGAGCGAGCCCCTCTCGTCAAGAGCATGTCAGGAAATATCGAACATGTAAGAATTACAACAGGATGCATAGACATACATGTCACCTTTCAGCAAAGCAGACAAGGATGACAAATTTTATTATTATATTCAAAACATATCATTCTGGAAGTTGAGGAGCAAACACGCTGAAAATACACAATCGACAACCAGTCACAACTCTTACCAAAATCCACCAAATAACTAACTTCAAATAATACTCTTAGTTTGGTTTCGTGGGCTTCATAGCACAGACAACAATTTGTTGGAAGATTTTGAAAACATCATACTTGAAAATATGTTACCCATGTTTTAGATAAGAAATGAAGAAGATAAGTGTCAATATTATTATTTTTTGCTTAGTTTGATTGATTTGGATAGTTTTATGAATTTCATTTAAGACTTTGGATTTGTAAATCTTGCCTCATTGAGACTTTTTATATGGCTGGCATGATGGTTCCTTTAATAAATTTATTATTTAAAAAAAAAAATTCTAGGCTTCAATCAGAATGTTCAACATTTTCAAGCAAAAATGACTACGATTGTCTTTGTAACCAACTACTGAGAATTTACTAATGTCATGGAAACACCACAACTGGTGGTCACATTGTGAATATTAGAGCCGCTCACACAAGAATGTGGCTTATTATCCATTGTCTTGCCTAGACCTGATATCTACGAATAAGTGATTGATTACTTTTAACTGGTTAACCTTACTTGCCTACCTAGCAGCACTTAGAAGCCATTCTCAATAAAACCATATTTCCTCGGCTGTTTTTGATTTGGGTGTTTTTTATTTCAACACAGCTAACTCCACTTTGTCCTTTGATAGAAACATTAGATTTAAGGAATCTCTCACTCCATGTTATCATAACTTGTAGATGCCACCTCCAGTTTCTTAAAACTATTAAACCCATAAATACTAGCCTGATTATTCTAATAAAATAGCCAGGGAACATATGTCAGCTATGTTGCATTTTTTGCTGGAAACAATCCAAACACCTACATTTTGAGGATTCAACCTCCCATTATAACCAAAATCCCAAAAAAAAGGGGTTCAGTCAAAAAATGTTCATCATTAAAGGGAATCACTCTTTCCCCCTCCCCCTTTTTGGGATGTCCAAGTCTCCTTTTCATGCAATTGCTTTACTTTTGAAGAAAAAAGATAGCCTTTGATAAACTATAACATAGTGTAGAAAATAATTTATGCTGCAGAATACGTGCTCTGACCACTTTAATTCCCCTAAAAAATTAACTTTGACATCTTAAAAAGAAAAAAAATAATAATAATCATGCAACAACACAATTTACTATTTTCAAAGTTAGTTAGGTTATTTCAATACTAATAAAAGAAACCAAATAAGGAAAGCATTTGTGGATTTAATGTCTACCTTACATACAGTACGGCCAGATGCCAGATGAACAGCTTCTATCCCTTCCTTTTGGTGAGCCACAACAACATTAGGAACCCACCAAAGCTTAGTATAATTAGTTATCGTAGGAACATAAGGCAATGGCTGCATAAACAAATTAAAATAAGTTCTGTCAAGGTTTTGACAACATAGGACAACATAGAAGAGCCACAGGAAAATTTCATAATAAAATAAGCAATGCACCTTAAGCTAACAGCAGTGTGTGTGTGCGCGCGCGCGTGCGCTGTTGGGGGAGGGGGTGGGGTTTGGTACAACAATAGAAAATCAGGGTCTTATAAACTCCTTAAGCTTCCACCACTTGATGTATAACTTCGTCAGTGACCAAAGTTATAATTGAAGGCTTGTTTAATGTTCAAATTTTCATTGAAGGAAAGGAGTTTTTGGTTTCCAATTCCTTCAGAATTTAAAGCTTATTCCACTGTCAAGGGTTACATACAATCAGATAGAATAAGGTCTAAATTGAATAACACTAGCACATTCCGCATTCCCCCTAAAAAAAAAAATAAATAAAAATAATGATTCATTCTCAACAGCCTCCAACCATTCGTCGAAGCAAAAGTACGAGTTCCTCTGCAAGTATTTTCAGCAACTTAAAGACAGAAACTAGCTACTGGAAATTTTGGGGGGGGGGGGGAGTTTTTTTTATTTGGCATGACATTTGCTCATCATTTAGAACTTCGAAAATATAGCCATATATAGAAACAGATAGCAAGTATCACCTTCTTGGATTTTGCAGAACCAGCATATTTTGCAGCTTTTCCTATCAGGTTTGGAATTTTTCCTGATGAATCCTTCCCCGGAGGATGATTCTCCTCAGGCTTGTGGAAAGGGTAATTTGTAGTTTTCCCACTTGTTCTCTTCAATGTTTTCCTTTTGTGCCGTCTAAAATGTGCCAGCTTTAATAAAGTGTCTTCCCGCCTATCCTGGTCAAGTAGTAGTTGCAATGTGAATCACTATTAACACAAAATAAATACAAAAATAGAATAACCAGGAACACAAGAAAGCAAAATATTACTACTTACCCAGTAGTGAGGCATAACTCCGAGGATTGATTCCCTAAATTCCCTACATTCAAACTACAATTTAAAATGTTTCAATAACGTTATCCCAGGAAAGATGTTGCTAAGTTAAAAGCACACTTCTTCGAGACAACATGAGCAGAAGTAGCAAGCTAAGCAGTAAACAAAATGAAGATAAATCCACACATTTCTATATGAATAGAAAAACACACACATTCACGCATACATTACAATCCTATGCATAACAACTCATTTTTCATCTGATGACATCTCATTTTAATAGAGGCCAATCAACTCAACCATTATGTTTTCAAGCTTAACAAGAGAATTGACACCATGGAGAACATGTCGCTCAGAAATCATGAAAGTTAGTCGCTTCAAATTTCACAAAACTACTATGAAGTCCTCTGGAAAGGAAGGTGCCAGCAACATCTCTAACCCATTAACCATTTATGAGTCAAGGAGCCTGATCAATGCTACGAGCAATCCTCCTTTTTACCATGCATACATGAACTCAACTATCTGAGTTTGCCAATTACTAAAAACACAGAGTACCCTATCTCAAATATCCTCAAACTATGTCAATAAGGAATTTGACAATGATTCTGCACTGTCTATCAGCCACCAAAATCAGCCTTTTTCTGGCGCTTAGGGGTCACACTTATCATAAAGGATAAAGACTGCAAACATGACAAAGCTAGCCTAATCATTTCCATGCATCAACATGAGAAAATTTCAGAAGCCAACATATCTTTTAGATAGGATACAATTGAAGAAATAAATCCATACATGTGTGCATATGCAAGAGAAGAAGGGGCACAAACTATATGACCAAAAGAAATTTTACAATGCTGACATAATAAAAAACAAAAAGCACTCTGTCTGATGTTTGATGCTAGGTCGAATTCCGTTTACCTACATTACATTCTGATATATGCCAATCCAGGCAATAGAAAAGGAATTTTCAGGCATGGAGAAGCAGACTGTAATTTTCAGGCATAGAGAAGCAGACTATGTTTCAGCAGGTTTGACTTCCTACAGTTGAGGCCAAAGAAGTAGTAGAGCTACCAATGGCTATATTTGATTTTGTCAGAAGGCGGCATCAATCTGTCCAAATTTGTTGTGGATAACTGATGCCGCAACTATTCAGGTTATGGTAACTCCCTTTCCACCCCCCCCCCAAAAAAAAAACCACTGGGCCACCGTTTTTTTTTTTTTTTAATTCCCTTCTCTTTTCTTTTCTTTTCTTTTCTTTTTTCGCTGTTAATGAGTTAAATTATGATGGAATTTTATTCCAATGAAAATATTTGGCAACGTACTATTAATAAAAACGTAATATGATAATTTATTTAGATTAAACTAAAAAACACAATATTATATTGAGTTTTCAGGTCCCAGCCAAATAGAAAACACATTATAGTGTCTTCAGGTTGAAAACACAAAGCACGCAGAGCACAGTGGACAAGACCACCCAATTAACCCTTAAAACGCAATATGATAATGTGTTCTCTATTTGGCTGAGACTTGAAAACGCAATATGATCATGCGTTTTCTATTTAGCTAGAGCAGAAAACGCATAATCACATTGTGTTTTTCAATTTATTAAATTTTCACTAACAGTGCATTGTCAAATATTTTCACCTAGACAAATTTAGCCAATTATTTAACTCTTCAATAGTGAAACCAAAAAATAAAAAATAAAAAAAATTCCCCAAACACCCCCTTAGGCCCCTTCCAAGGCCTACTGCAAGACCCAGGGTGTCATGATCACACACTTACTCTTGGAACCATTGGTGACGAGGTTTGGTGGGGAAAGTTATGGGGTAAAATTATGGGATTCATCAAGATTTCCCTCTACCGATCAAGAGAGATACTGTTGGACAAAACTAACCATAACATGCCCATTAGTACAATACAACCACATTTTTCTTGTGCCACCCAACCAAGCAAAGATGCCACCACTGCCTGATAGGGTGTCCTCCTACTAACAGTTGGATCAAACTATACAAAATTGGGCACTTGTCTCAAGCATGTGATGCCAACCTCCTTATCCTAATCCTCCCCTATAAATAACCCTACTTTGTCAACCTCTTATTCATTATAATCCTTTCACCATAGTTAGACCCATGCTCTAGTGTCCCCCCCCCTCAACAAGACCGTGCACCCTCTCACCCCAATTGCTCCAGTGGGCCCCGCCATTGTCGGCCTTTAGCATCGGTTCCAGCTAGCGAGAATATCCACCACAGTCCCAGCAACCCACATTAATTTTCCAAAAATTCAGAGTAGGTGAAAGAACAATACTTTCGCCAAAAACATCAAAAGCATGAGGACAAGCTACAGTAAAACCTTCAATACAAAAGAATCAAATTTAAAAAAGTCAGAACTAGTTTCCCTGAATTGCCTGGCCACTTTGCATGGAATGAAAATGTAGAAGTGCATAATATACACAAATCAAATTTCCCCAAAAGATAGTCATTGGAAAAAAAAAAAATTCCCATGACGGGGGTGTGGGTGGGTAGTTTATTGATGCTTCTTTGGGACAGATATCTTTCTCTACAAAAAGCACATAAATATTTAAACCCCCCCCCCCCCCAAAAAGAAAAACAAAAAAAAAAAATCAGATGCTATTGTGGTACATTTCCTGCAGGCCTTCAAATAGGAGGTTATCTTAGGCTTCTGAAACTAACAGTTTGCAAACCAAATGAAAGTAGAGCTCAAGGAAGTAGGGGGGATGACAGACAGTTGGATTGGCCAACTGACAGTTGAAAAGGCAACAATGAACAAGACAATCTTCTTATAGGTCTGGCATAAATGGAAAGGATTACAAGCAAATGCTTTTACAGAGTTGGTGCTCATCAAATAAGTGGGAATTAGTCAAGAAGTCTTCAAGCCGATCACTGGGTTCGTTAAAAATACACAATAAAGCAACAATATAAGCAAAAGAAAGCAAAATAACATATCATCCACATAATGCAAAAGAGAGAACAGAAGTGTATTCAACTTCAAAACAACACACACCATCCCCAACCCCAACCCCTCCCCCAAAAAAAAAGCATTACCGCAAGAGGGAATAAGTAAAAAAGAATATAATAGGAAATATGGGTATACATGGGCAAACTCCCAATGGATAAAATACATATGGAAGCACATCATAAAGAGGAAAACACACACACATAAAGGTCAGGGAAAGAGGGGGGGGGAGAAAAGAAAAGCAGCAGCATAAAATGCACATAAATGAAGACAATTTGAGACCACGTTAACAAAGACTATTGTGTGTGTGCATATACATAAATTGGTTGGCAACTAACAAGTATGACAGAGATACCTCTCCAGGATGACGACTGTTCAAAGAATGAGCATCAAGCTTGTAATTATGTTGTGGAATTAAATGTGATGCATCTGAAGAAGGCGCTTCAATATTCTATAACCACCAAATGATGAAGTTAGCAAACAGAAGAAAAGATGCCTTGCAGAATGTATCTAACCTAAGCACAAAATAACACAACTAGAAAAAGCATCATAATGCAGATTCATGATTATGAAATATGCGGCCAATAAATTAGCTGACAGCGTAGCTCTCTGCAATGCATGGTCAATTGAATTAAAAGATTCACTGCAACTTAAGTGGATGTGTTAAGTTAGCTTGATATACATTGCTGGGTCCACTTCTTACTAGCTTACACTTTTGGGACCAATGGTGACCTAACATATTATGTGAGCTCTGGTTTCAAGGGGTTCTAAGTTCAAGTCTTGTTATAGTGTTTTTTTCCCCTGTTAATTCTTGTGCACTCACTTTATTCTATTTCAGTTGGTGCATCACTTCGATTTCATTAGTCTACTTCACTAAATGTCAAAAGAAGGGGTCACACGTGAGGGGGCCCATCTTCTAATAGCTAATGCTTTTAGGACAATTAGTGACTTAACAGACTCATTTATTAAAAATGAAAACAACAGCATAATAAGTAAGGTGGAAAGAAACATGTAAAGGCTGAAAATGAAAATTTGAAAGAGTTATTTTACATACTAATTTTAGGACTCTGGTAAGGAGAATTGAGGACATGCTACAAAGATAACAAATGTAAAACAGAGGAAGGAGATCAACCTCATTCTTTCTACTCCATCGAAGTGCGCCAGTTCGCCCATCAAATGCATAAAATGCAAAATGGCGTAAATCCACAGTTCCAGAATTCTCAGAAACCTATGTAGGATAAAAAACATATCATGATCATTCCAGTAAATTCAGAATTATGTAGGATACGAAAAGATATCACGACCAATCAGGTAAATTCCTATTATAACACTTGTGAAGTTGCTAATGAAATTAGGATTAGGATATTTTTTTTTTTTGAATAGCTAGAAGTGGAAAATAAAAGAAAATCTTCAGATTCAGTAACATCAAGGGACAAAAAAGAAAAAGCTTACAACTAATTATGACTTGAAAAGCAGTTAATATAGGCAAACAAAGAATGACATGTTTCCCTATTTCACAGAACCTTGATTTTTCTCTTTCATGACCAAAGTTCATTTTTCATAGAGGAAAATCAATAAAGTATATGAGATAAACAAAAGGACTTCAGATATCAATCTTCATAATTACATAAAAATATCTACATTCTACAACAGATGCCAACCATGACTGAGACAACATTCTATAATCAAACCCAATCCTCAAAACCCCTTAAACCAAGGTTACAAAGTTGCTCTTGGCAACTAGCACCCAAATGACAAGCAAAAAGCAACTTTTCTCTCCTCTTTGGGCACACACATGCAAACCCCCCCCCCCCGGGGGGGGGGGGTGAGTGGGAAACCCTTTTCCTCCTACCCACCAGAGAGTTGATGGTTGTCGGTCTAACTTGACAACAACAATTGGAAATCCCATTAGTAAAATCATTTACATAACTAAAGGGTCCAAATCAAAGCAAGAGTATGGAAAGCCAAACTGACAAAAAGGCTGAACCAAAGTTACAAAGACATGTCAGGTGCAATTGAGTGAACAGAGGACACAAGGTAGACAAAACAGTTGCTAAGAAGCTTAAAATGAAACTCTATAAGAAAGTTCATGATTAACTCATTAGAGAAACTCTTTCTGAATGTTGAGGAAAATTACCAGAAACTAGCTTCTCAAGATTTATGTTATTTTTCACTCTTAAGCTTGTTTTCCGATAATAATACCAAATTCTCCTTATAATTATCTCTAAATAGTTCAGAATTAATATTTAAACTTCACATGAAAATTTCCTAAGTGTTGATTTTATTTAAGTTCTCTTATGAGCTTCCTGTTTAATTGGATATCACCAAGCATTTCACATAATATTTTTTTGGATTCTATTTATTGTTTTGGAAAATATAGGATCCTTTCAGAATCAAAGGAAGCACTAAAAAATAAAAGGGCAGACACCAGAAATCTGAAGAACCAAATACAGTTTGTGATAGCTATTAATAAGCACAACGGAAGTGCATAGTAAGCTAGTTTATGCATATTGAAAGAAGATTTAAGTAAAACATAAACGACTAACAATTCTTAATGTTCCAAAGGAACAATATGTCTTACTTCCTTTTCATTGGCACTTCTTCGATGCTGCTCAGCATTTTGTTCCACCATTGCAATTTCCTCGAAAGGATCCATATACATCTGAAACAATAACATATACATATATATATATACATATATATTATGGGAGAATCAGGGAGAACATTGCTATTGAAAGTTTCAAGTACAATATGTCAAGAAGACAATAGCATTTCTGGAAACAAATAAAATCCAAGAGGTCGAGAAGCTGAGATATAAAATAATACCTAATTTCAGTTTCCCTGCAACAGGGGAAAGAAAAATCACACTTATTGTAGATATATCATAAATATAATTACAATTTGGTTAGCATAGTGAGAGAATGAAAATAGAGGGTGATGGGAAAACAGAGACAAGTATGTCAAATCCCATCAACTCCTTGGAAAATTTAAGGAGTGCGCTTAGTAACAAACTTCACTTCGAACTAGAAGCCCAAATTTCTCTTATAAAAGGAATAAGATATGATCAAAAGCATTAGTTGACCAACTATTAAAACCCAAGCTTCTTGATACCTCTAATACAGGCTGCTGAAAATTTACCCCATGCAGAATGTCAAAAAACCAGGGTTTCATCCTTAGTTTAATAGAATGCTTTGGGCATAGCTACAGAAATCAGGCCACCTTTTATATATCAGGGTAAGAATTATGTTAAAACTCTGACTATATATTGCGAGATATTGTGAAATATCAGCAGGAGGACAGTGTCTCAACTGTTGACTTTATCAAATGGCCTGAATAATAGAAGAGAATGTACAAAAAGTACAGCAAGATTTCACCACAAATGAAAAATATAAAAGAAAAAATGGAAAAACTTTCGTGTAAATGAGTGCAGACAAGATATGTCCAAACAAGCATACCCTGCACGCTCACTGAATGGCCTCTCTCAAATATGATGACTCAAAAAGACAAGAGATAGATGAAGCTGATGACATCAATGGCTAAAAAGCCTTTGCACCAGGAGGAGGTAAGCTAAATAAAGGAAAAGTGGAGAAGAGCAAGACAAAAAGGTGAACTTTACAGTTAACGTATTCTTCATTTGCCCACATCCGGATTTAACATAGCCCAATAAAAAAATAAAAATAAAAAAAAAATTGACGTACATACTTTTTTTTTTTTTTTTGGTGGGTATTGATATACATTCTTGATAACACTATGTGAATGACTGCTCCTCCTCTAATGATCCCTTCATTTAATTTTCTAAGACGCATTATTATCACTGTAATAAAGGCAACGAACTGTTAAATCATAACATGACAAAGTCATACCATCATATTTGCAATGCATCTAAGGTATTCCATTATGCTTAAATTTTAATGTGTAATACACAACAATTAACCAATTTTTTTTTTTTTATTTCTTTTTTGTGGGGATAAGGGCATAAGTATGAAACCCAAAAAGTTGCTGCAACCAAGAGAAGAAATAAGGAAGAATAGTGATACAAAGACAAAAGTGATTTAAAATAATTGAATACACGTGTGATGTAACAGTCAAAATCCTTCAACATTGTCTCATTTTTGCTAGACCCTCTGAAATATCCCCCCCCCCCCCAAAACCCAAAAAAAATAAGGGAATTAAAAAGTTGATCACTTCAGAACTAGAAGCATTCAAATTCACCCATATTCATTTCTAATGACTAGGGAATCATCCAACAATTATCATTCCAGGAGTGCTAATAGACAACTGTGAAAAGAACAGATTGCCACCAAAAAGTCGTAACAGAATTGGGACAAGAGAATTCCAAAATGGTTTCAAGCAGTTTATCCCCACAACCATAAGCTCCCCCATGCAAACACCTCCCGAAACACACACCACCATAGAGACACTCTAATAAAGGATTCCTGTCATGTAAGCTCTCTCATCACAAAAACTCTTTACCAAGCAAATTCTCTAGGGCTCAATATTTAGTCTCCAAAAGGTTTACCTCACCCTTGGCTCTAAGTAGGGCTTATGGAACCTCCCTAAAGTTCTCCAACCACGTGCACTTAAAGGGAGCAATGGCTCCTCTTTCCTACAGGATCATTAGGGTATTGTGGACTGGTAGCTAAAACTAGGGATTCATGACAATAACTTATCTCATTCTCTCTCAAACTATGTTACATGGACTCGGGTACAAGTGTCGGGTAAAGAGATGTGTTTAAGAGTTCGGTCCATTAATTTTCTTATTCAAGGATCTGGGAACATGAGAGAATATTTATTATTTAATTTAATTATTTTATTTTATAAAATAGTATGGTAATAACAATGTTCTGTTAGAGCACTTCATGCCTAAAATATACGTTTTATGAAGAATTGCTACATATGTTTGTATGGAATTCAATTATGTTGAGACAAGTATATCATACATTTATCCAAGTATCCTTTATCCGAGTGTCAATTATCCAACACATGTACGTCATACATTGAAAAGCATACATGTAACATAGCTCTCAAGGGATTTCATCCAAGAACGATCTAAGAGATAGACCAATAATAAGGCATGCTTATCCATACTGCCCTACCACAAAACCTATAATACTTATCCATGTGGAAGGCACCACCACTAATTGGGCAAGAGGCATTCGTCAATAAAGGTTCATAAAATGCAAAACAAGCAACCTATCCTTTATGGCCTTGGCACGTGTCGTAAGCTAGCCTCCCCTAAAAATAGTGAACTCCATGCATCAAACAATGCATAGACATTCTCTATGCTCCATCATGGTTGAAGTTATGCCGGTGCGCTCTTGTGCTCTCCCTTACTCCAAACTATCCTTGTTGGCACCTTACCACTTCTCTATGCTTATTCTTGGAAGGCATATAACTAGGTGTAGCTAAGAATCAAGCTATTTAATCTCAGCTCAATAATGGCTCGACTCAAGCTTGATTTGAGCTTTATCAAGCCGAATTCAAGCCCCAATTTTGGCTTGTTAAAATTTTGAGCCAAACTTCAACATGGAAGTGCTTAGCTTTTTCTACATATTTTTTATATTTTTAAACCCAATAACGTCATTTTGGCGATCTTCCCTGATGCGGAAGCCAAACGAAAAAAAAAAAATCAAATAATTATTATTAGGATTTTATTTTTATTAATATTAGATTTTATATCAAGATTTTACTTTATTTTATTAAAGATTTGTTTTATTTTGGGGAAGATTTTTTTCAAATTTATTTTAAGTAGGATTTGTTAAAATAATTGATTTTGCTTTATTTTTAGTAATTTTGAGAATGTATTAGCCTATTTAAAGGCTTTAGATGATTAGGGTTAGAGATATTGATGAATATGAAAAATTGGGTTATTGAAGCCTCTATGGCTTGTTCTCCCCCAACTCTTTTCTTTCTTCCCTCTCTCCTAAACTTCTTCTTCTCTCCCTGTTTCTCTCTCTTTGCTTATCATCCTACATCAACTTTGGTATCAGAGCAAAACCTCGATCATTAAACCTTCCTTAAATCAAAATTTTATTTATTGTCAAGAGCTCTAAACCGTAACCATCATCATAGTCCAAAAACCTAGCCGCTATTATAGTCCAAAAAAACCCTAACCCTTCGCGTAACGTTGGCAACAACTTCGCAGATCCACTTTTGTGAATGTTCGATGATACCCAACTCCGGCAAACACCACCACTAGCATTGCCTCTCTTTGGCGAAGTTTCGACGATCTAATCAATGCCCCGATGGCCTCCAGTGAAGCTTTGATAACATTCCAGCAAAGGTCCAGAACACTCCAGAAAATTTTTCTAAGTCCCTTTCCACCCACTTTTTTGCAGATTCGAATTTATCAATGCACTGGCGGCTACTCATTCGAACGATAACCAGATACAAACCCAAATAACAACCCTCACTGAAGCCATTCAAAGACTGAACAACGATAACCAGATACAAACCCAAATAACAGCCCTCACTGAAGCCATTCAAAGACTGAACGCGAGGTTAGACACATGGGAGGAATGCTATTGGTTGAGCAACTCTATTCACCTCTATTCTAACCAAATATCGAATTCAAAGTCGAATACAACTTCAACTCCTTTATTTGGTGCCTTTACCGATATTCCAATAGTCATTGATGAACCGAGTAGAGAATCTAATGACAACCATTTTGAAGTGAAGAGAGAGCCTAATGATAATCAAATTGAAGAGTTGATTTATGAGCCTAATCCTAACGATTTTTATTTTTCAAATGATGAGGATGATGACCAAGTCATGGGCAAGCCACTTGATGAAATCGTTGCTACTACTGAAATTGTTGCTACTACCGAAGTCATTTTTCTTGATGAGGCACAGATTGCCAATGATGTTACTGAGGTCCCTGTTGGTACTATCGGGTTCAAAAATATGTCTAAAATCTTTGGTGCTTCTGTGGATTTTGTCTTTCCTACACTTAAACCTCTCCTACAAGTTGGTCTATTTTTTGTCTTCTTCCAACACTTGCAAGTTCTATTTCTGAATCGCAGTATTTCTATCTTGGGAGACTTGGTGGAAGTACTAGATTTCTATCACCCATGACGCGCGTCCATGATCATTGGGAACGGCTTGAACATCCGCTTTGTTCATGGCCTAGCGATTGAAGGAGTACACAAATTCTCAACTCAACGGAGTCTGAGTTTTTCTAAGGGGTGGAGAATGATGCAGAAGCCAAAAGAAAAAAAATGAAATAATTAGGATTAGGATTTTATTTTTATTAATATTAGATTTTATATCAAGATTTTACTTAATTTATTAAAGATATATTTTATTTTGTGGAAGATTTTTTTCAAATTTATTTTAAGTAGGATTTGTTAAAATATTTGATTTTGCTTTATTTTTAGTAATCTTAAGAATGTATTAGCCTATTTAAAGGCTTTAGATGATTAGGGTTACAAATATTAATGAATATGAAAAAATGAGTTATTAAAGCCTCTGTGGCTTGTTCTCCCCCCTCTCTCTTCTTTCTTCCCTCTCTCTTAAACTTCTTCTTCGCTCTTTGTTTCTCTCCCTTTGCTTTACTTTTTATCATCCTACATCACCCCCCCAAAAAAAATGAAAATGAATAAATAAATAATCTTGTGATTCGGTGATTCACCCTTTCAAACTTACCCAATCAAACCCTCTTCCAATATCATTCCTCAGACCATAAAGCTTCATCGATGAGCACCCTTCTGCCACCATCGCAATAGAAGTTTCACCACTATTGGAAGCTTTGTTAATTATAAAATCTGATATCTAATATTTTGTTATGTTTTATATTAAATTATTATTGAATTAATTTACTTATGAGTCTTATCCATGCCAAATCATAATCCTAATTTTTTTTTTAAAATCACCTATCTATATCGTGGTTTTATCCCGTATAAACATTCATATTGCTCAGGTAATGGGACATCAAAGCTCTGTTTGGAGCTCTATAAATCACAATAAATCTTTATAAATCTATATAGAATTTAAATTTTTCACAAACTACACGAATTAGGAAAATGCAATTTTTACCAATTTATACTAAATTTTTTTTTAGTCCAAACATCCTCCAAGTAGCTAGCAGGTTCCATTATATATATATATATATATATTTTTCCCCTTGATTTCCAAATTTGTGATGGATTGCTTTGCACACAAATTAAGTCAAAGTATCTCTAAAGAAAGAATCAGTCACATGCTTAAAAATGCAGTGAGTAATATATTATATATAAAAGATCGAGAAAGATGAAACATACATTAGGCTGCATTTCCATCCTTCCACCAACAATTACCAATCCTGCATCTCCATGCTTCAATGTATAATTACTTACTGAAATAGCTATCTCCCTGTGGTGAGCATTATGTGGAAAATCCTCCTGTAGAAAATCAATATGCTCGCGTAAAACCGAAAGAATATTAATTGAAAGTCAACAACAAAAAGACTCATCATCTTTTAGAAAGATCATCGAACATTACAATTTTATCCAATATTTAGGAACATACATTGAGATGGCACCCATACACACCTGTAGATTTGTCTCCCATAGCTTTTTGAGGTTGTGATCAAAACACATTACAGACCAACCTGATGTTACAACAACTAGGACCTGCTTACGTGCTTGCCCCTGCTTATAAATCCGATCAATAACTCCTGTAGCCATGGCCACAGCACGTCTCCCAGATGCAACACGAATCTTGTCAGGCAACAAGGTCACCTCTGCAAGAACACGTGCTTCACTAAACCCTTCATCCACCCGCCTAGCATGTGGCTCCAAAACCTAGATGCCAAACAAGAGGCGAGAAAGTGAGTGACAATAGTAACGATGTTAATATTTGTGAAGGAAGGGGGAAAAGGGAATTAGCTAACAATAACCCAGCTACAAGAATGAAGAACTTTAAAGAATCAAACCGCACATAACTGAGAAAAAAGTTTGATATGCAGGATCCACTAACAGGTATAAAAGGGAACACCGCTAGCGATACATAAATCAAATACACTACATACCAATCAATCGTCAAAATTATTTATATAAATATATATATATATATCCTCAATCCTTGGGTTAATTCCCCTAACAGCCAACTATACAAAAGGGTCAACAGGCAAGATTTCAACCTATAAAGAGGTTTTTCCACTCATTCAAAAGACCAACAATTTATTTCTCCCCATGGTATCCACATCAAATACAATAAAGCCCCAAAAATGCAATAATCGAGCTTAAAACATCTTCATACTTAATGTAAGCATATGGAGCGCAACAGCTGATTGATTAAAGGGCCATCAAGTCAACAAGACACCACTATGTTTAATGCTTGAGGGGAGGGGCAGATATGAAGGAATTCAACAACCTCAACCACCCAAGGCACTAAGAGTGGTTATTAGAGGAGAAAAAGAAGCCTCCTTGTCTATTAGCATGAATAGAGATAAGAAAGTGGCTACAAACTTAGAATTGTCATAGTAGACATTGATTTCTTTTCTTTACTTTTCTTTCTTCCTTTCTTTATTCTTCTTCTCCCTTTTTTTGGTTGGATTTCGTTAAAGGGGTTTGTTAACACAATGACCTTTATTAAAGAAACCCAACAACACATAAGAGTAGGGATCTCAACCTTAAAAGTTAGATGTCAAGACGAGGGACATCCATCTCTTATATGACGGGAGTGACTTCTATCACGGGCTGATGTGGGACAACATCCAACAACCCCCTTACGCTGGTCCACGTGGATATACGCTAAGTGTAGACAATGGTGAGGCCAAATTTGAAAACCAACTCTGATACCATATTAAAGAAGCTCAACAACACATAAGAATATGAGCCTCAACCTTAAAACCTAGATATTAAGGTAAGAGACGTTTATCTCTTATATAGGGGGAGTGACTTTTATCACCGGTCGATATGGGACAACATCTAACAACCTCAACCAAATAAGGTAGAAATGAAGGTGCGAATGCACAACGATAGAAGGAATAGGGA
The DNA here is from genome assembly GCA_003260245.2 of Sideroxylon spinosum. Classification (NCBI taxonomy): domain Eukaryota; kingdom Viridiplantae; phylum Streptophyta; class Magnoliopsida; order Ericales; family Sapotaceae; genus Sideroxylon; species Sideroxylon spinosum. Next base: position 40,831,094 of record QLOD02000001.1, read on the forward strand.
GAATGGACGACAAGATCGAAATGAGACAAGATATTAGAGAGATCAAAGCCTCCTTGCCATATGTGTGAGGGGGAGACATAGTTGAGGCAAATCTTCTCTAAGCAATGGAGAAGCTCAATAAAATGAGGACAAGTGGTCAGTAAATTATGCCAACCAAAAAGAGGCATGTAACCAATATTTCCATCATGTTCTCTCCCAAGGGTCTAAGCCATTGGCTCTAAGGGGCCAGTGCGAATGTAAAACAAGGTAGTCTTGCCAGTAAGGGTGGCTTAATATTCATGCCTGCTTATATTGCACTGTTGTGCATTACCTAGTGTTAATTATAAAAAAGATAAAATAAATAAGATGCGCTTTGTCTAGTGTTAATTATGGTGATGTTTGAATAGCAAAAAAATACATGAAAAGTACAAAAAGTTAATGTAAAAATGATATATGGCAAAATTTAATTGGAAGAAATATTGAAAAAAGCTGATAAAAGTTGGTGGGTTTTGGTAAACCAAACGGGTCTTATATAAATAAGTAAATAAATAAGATGTGCTAACCCAAATACTTCCTCAACCTACGACAACCCCATCCCAAAAAATAAATAAATAAATAATAAAAACCTAAAAAAAACAATACAAACACACACAGGGGAAAGTGTGAGGAAAAGGAGGATGGAAGGGAAGAAAAAAAAAAGGAAACAAAAAGAAAAGACCAAATGGCATGATGGGAGGTGAAGCATAATGTGGCATCATCATTCCAAATTTTTTGCATACAAAACGCTCACACCTAGTAAAAAGGTTTCTATGTTATAACACGCATCAAACCAAAATTAGTATTACATAACTATCCAAATCCCACAAGAAAAGAGGACTACTATCCCAACATATTTCAGGAAACAAATTTATTAGAAACATTTGCATTCCATCAATAGAATGGATCTTCCTATTATCAATAGAATGGAAATGAGAAAAATAAATGCAAGGGGTCCATCCATACTCTCTACCAGTATAAGG
>QLOD02000001.1:40927376-40939869 GCA_003260245.2 Sideroxylon spinosum
TAGATTTCACAACCCAACACTATAGACACAAACTGCAACAGAAAACTACAAAGGACTCAGGTCCCAGTAAGACAAAGCTAGAAACCGAGAGATCCCGTTTTCTTTGAATCCATAGGTCGCTTTGAGATTTACTAAACCTTGCATCCTCGTCATTTTACCTTGAACAAATTCCATTATTTCATTTGGGACTGATCTCAGATCCTTGTAAGTTTGTTGGTATATCCAAGCATTCATCTCCTTTCAAATGGCATGGACATCAGCAACTAAAGCTAGTCTCCCTAGCTACCACCTTGAATAATTATTTCCCTTTCAAATTATCAAGTTAGCTAGTCTCCCCAGTCTTTAGGATGCCAATTTTCATAGTAAGAGCAGTCTAAATTTGATCTGTTTAGCTGCATTCGAAGAAAATATGTTTATGGTCTTCCACCTTTGGCGTACAAAGCGCAAGACTGATGGCAGAAATTAGGCCAAGTTGTAAGAGGCTATATATATATATATATCTTCCTAATTAAAAATTATATATACATACATACATATATATATATATATATACACTTAGAAATTAGCTACTGCGTACCCCTTTATAACACTTACATATATGGGAACCATTTCCATGAATGGTCGGCCACATGAGCTTTCATCACCTCTCATGCACATGAAGAAGAATATTCTTAACCCTTTCCTAACATGCAATCAAATCCTAAAAAAGATTGAAAGTCATCATGGACGGTGACATATAAAGCTTCCTTCATGAATAAATTAGTTTTCTACGCCTAATTCACCAGCTTTGCTTTGTTGGAGTATTGACTTATGCACCCACAAACACAAAACAGTCCAATGCCTTTATATTATTCCTATTTTAATACAGTGGAACACATTATATTATTTCTATTTTTATTTAACAAATACGCGGTCATAAAAAATTAATTAGTTAAGAAGATTATAAAAAAAAAAAGTCAAGAAAAATAAATTGAGGGAGCAAGTCTCTTCTGCAAGGAAAGGCACTGATTGGATAGCTTATTTCCTTTTTTTGTGAAATTTATTTTAGAATTATTAATTTTGAAAGCGTTATAAAAAAATTCAGAAAAATGTTCTGAGTGTTATAGCTCCAGCTGGATAAATTCATGTTTTTTTTGGCATCTTAATCATCTAGCTAGTCAAATTCAAACAACTACGGTACGTCTGATTAATTAATTATGTAAATAATAGAATGGAAACCAGAGAATTGATCAAGTTACATGAAGTCACAACTGAAATTTTGTCACATTTTACCTGGACACAGTTATACAAAAATTTTGAGAGATTGTACCCGTTAAAACTTTTTTCTTTTTGCTTTTTCAATTGAAACAAATAGAGCTAATAGCCCAAGAAGGTTTTATTTTGTTTTATTTATTTTTTTTAATTATAGTTCTAGAGGTGGATTCGAGTTGATGTAAGTCAAGTTATACTTTAGCTCAATCTATTAACACTTCAGATCGACTCAACAAAGAAAAATTTGAATCTAAAATCAACCTTGATCATTAGTAACTTCATTAAATTAAAATAATTTTTCTTTGGTTCAAAATACGATAAATTAATATGATAAAAAATTTATTATAAAAATATATATTATTTTATCAAATGTACTTGCTATTTTTTTTTTTTTTTTGAGTTCGAGCCTTTTTAAATTCGAGATCGAATTCATTTAAATCACGAGCGAGACTTTTTTTTTTTTATGTCGAATTTGAGTTAAAAAAAAAAAAAACTCTGCTCTTGACTAACACTGTGTAAATTTATATTTTGGTGGGCACCTACCTAACGAGTGCACCATAAATTTGTAATATGTGGGCTAATCTTTGTGCTCTTGATGGCACCGACTTCAACGGAACCCCATGCCATGCAATTGGAATCCCTTTTCTGTCTTGAGACAAGGTCAGTCTTAATTTAATTAGAGAACACAGGCTGTACACCTTATTCTTCAAAAAGATTACTGACAGTTAGAGACATCAGATTGCGACCAAGAAAGAGTACTACTTTATTGGTCGAATATATTTAATGTAGACGTGCAAGGAACAGATGTCATGTAAAGTCTCTGAAAGAATCTTTAATTGGTTATTCTAATGAACTGAGTTGGATCTTCAAAATGAAGGAATTTAATTATATAGTTTGTTCACTTATGCTCCTAGTCGTTTATTAATTAAATTGGTGAAATTAGTCGTGCTATTCTAATAATTAAAGAGCATTACGGTTGTAAAACAGACCAAGTTATTCTGACATGTTTTGAATTCAATTTAGGTTTTAACTCATTCAAGTTCGATTACATAAAATATTAATAAATTTTAATTGAACAATATTTTTAAACTTGTTGTACAATAGATCTTAATTAATTCAATTTAATATATTAATACTTAATAGTATGTAAGTTATCAAATTATTTGAATTCAACTTGAGATCAATTCAATCAAAAGTTCGCTCGAATTCGATTTAAAAAAATAAATGAACCTAACATGAAATAATTTTTTAAGTTTACAGTTTAACGAGTCTAATTTAAATACTCCATCATTTGGCTCAATTTGATTTATTTAAGTGTCTCGTTAATAGATTATTGATGATGAATTAATAATATTAATGTCAGTTTAACCTTATGCAGAATCTTGAATATCATATGATTCTTTAGATTCTCCAATCATATTAATTATAAGTAAATATTTTAAATTTTAACAAATATATTAAATAATTTATTTATTTTAAAATTAAATTATATCAATTTGAAATCGTATTTTCTTTTAATAATTTTAAGTCATGTTCAGAGCCATATCCAATATTGTCTTGGCATAAACAAATATTGATGCTAGTGATGATAGAATAACCCTAAAAATATTCTTGATATAATTAAGCATTTCCATTCATTGAAAGGCATGGTTAAAAAGAGATAGGGATTGCTCTAATACTGTTGTTTTTTCCACGATCATAAAAATTAGCCAAAAAGGACATATTCATGCATAGGAACATACATATATAAGCACGATGATACGTTTACAGAACAAATTAACCAATCACCAAATCCCTCTCTCCCTCTCTCTCTCTCTCTCTGCTAATCACATCCATTAGCACACCTCTATTTGAGAAAAAAATAATTAATGGAGAGAGAGATTTAACCATGAAGCATATATATATATATATATATGTATGATATCAGTACATGACCAAATCTGCAGAAGCCATGATGGGTTGGTTTACGTAGAGCAAACTCCACGGGCTCAGGAAATCATCACCATTGATTTCATCAGTACCTTGAAACAGAACCCCTTTGCTTGAGTACAAGCAGTCTATGATCTCATTGAGAGAATCCAATCTCTGGGTCAACTCAGCCACCTGAGTCAAGAGAACCGAGTTCTCGGCCTCAACTTTCATGCACATATGGGTAGTCAGATTCAGGTTTGCAAGGATATAACCATTCTCCTTCGTGAGTTGACCCACCTGGGTGGTCAGATCATCCAGGTGCCGCTGTTTGCGCATCCTCGACCGCCGAGCTGACTCGCGGTTGGAAGTCATTCGTTTTCGCTTCCTCTGGTCTATGGTTTCTTCTTCAGAACCGGAGCTCCGGAGCTGGCTTGACCCTGAAGAAGCTCTACTAGGAGAGGCCATGTTATATATGTCTTTTCAAACTCAACAGGAAAAAAATAAAAGAAAAAAGGACAGTTTTAATGAGCTATTAAGGATTTATATAGATAGCAAGATTAGTAATGTAACTTGATGAAGATTATATATATATTAAGAGATCAAAGGGAAAGTGATTGCTTCTGGGTAATGAAGTTATATATGTATATATAGTTATGAGAACTTATAGAACCAGTAGAGGAAGACGACGGAGAAGGATTGGGCCATGTGGGCTCGGCGGCGGAGGGTGGAGTTGATGGTAAACCCAGAAAGGAGGACTTCACTGATTACCGGAGACATGATTCTGATCAAACATCAATAACCAAATATATTCTAAGCATCAAGTGGGATTTCAGCAAGAGCGGGAGAGGGAGCGGAATAGCTTTCTGAGAAGAGAGTTTCTGAACCTCTAATTGCCAAGATTTCAGAAACAGAGAGAGAGAACCCCAGATTCGATAGGAAACAGAAGGAGAGAAGGAAGGGGAATTTGGGGAGTGTCGGGCTGTGGAATTTATAGAAAAATGGTGGTCATTTTTAATTCAAATAAAAGTATTTAAAAATTGTTGCATGAGATCAATAATAAAGTGCAATCAGGAGGAACAATTGTGTACTGAGTCATGTTACTTTACCCAACTTATAAGGAAAAAAAAAAAAATTGTTATAAAAATTTTGCTAATACTTATTTTATTACTGCATTATTCTAATATAATTTTTTGATAATTTTATAACATAATAGTATTTTTTATGTACTTATAATTTTTTAAGAAACCATTCATTATAATGTAATATTATTACAATAATACTACTGTTATATCATTCTTGTCTCATTTGATAATTATTTTTTTTTAGTATAAAATTATGAGTTTGTCAATAAAATTTCACTAAAATCATTTGTCAAAATGATATAGATACTTGTAAAATTATTACCAAAATAAACACACTATCGAAAATATATTCTAATTGCAGCTTTGATAATGAGAAATAATTATGATATTTTTTTTTATCAATAATTTTTTTTTGTATAATAAAATTTTTCTTATTAGTACTATGCTAGATGTATAACCATAATAATAGAAGTTAAGACAACGCATGAAGTCTCATTGCACCTTCTTCTTCTTCCTCTCCCTTTTTTTTCTTTTGGCTTTCCCCTTTTTCTTTTTTCTTCCTTTTGATTTTCGTGTATTATATGGATGGTGAACCCCAGACGCCATACTTTTTTGAGAAGGTGATGTGTGCTTTAGTACCAAATGATACCTTATCACGCAATTGATCTGTGGTGTGTGCAAGGGAAGGGCAATGGTGCTCTTAACAAATATGATAAGCCCAATTGGCTGGTGGACCACCACAGATGACTTAACCCCGAAGCTAATTTGGTTGAGCCTCCACTTATTTCACAGCATATTCTTCTTTCTAGATACTATAATCCCCAGCCTCTTTGTTTGAGGAAGAAATCAAAATTATTAAATTAAAATTTAACAGTTTATATTTATTCATATATTTTTAATCTAAAAAAATCATTAGCGTATTTTAACTGTTAATTTTAATCAAATAACCTATAATTTTGATGCTGTCGAAGTGACATCGTCCAACTATGTTAATCTCTTTTTTTTAAACTATGTCAGTCTCTTTTTTTCTTTTTTAAATTATATCATAGGACAACTATGTCAGTTTCTTTTTTTTCTTTTTTTCTTTTTTTCTTTTTTTAAATTATAAGTAGGGTTAGGATTTCACGAGCGAACATCAGGCCTCCTATGACCGCAAGAATATGTTCTTTGGACGGCTTGGATGGAGCCCTTGACCTGCTCGATCCCAAAGAATGCAACTCAAAGGGCTCAACGGCCCAGATCAGCTACATTCACCAATACACATAGAGCATGTAAAAAGTTGATAGACACAGCTCTGGTGGGGAGGAGTAGCTAGAAGCTGGGCCGGTAGAGAGGACAATGGGGTTAAGTAATTAAGCGAGCCTAAGCTCAGATCATCCGAAGTTTCCAGTTTGATCAATGGAACTAAACCAAAAGAAGCCCAATGAACTTAGTAGGATTGAGAGAGTTGCCTTGGACTTCACATCAGACCAATACACCTCTGTGCTTATCCCCACCTGATCCAATCCATAGTAATTTGTTATGGACTTGGGAGCGCTGACCCCGCATAATGATGCCGGCTTGAGACATCAGATGAAAAATCGTTAAATTAAAATTCAACGGTTTAAATTTATTTATATATTTTTAATTAAAAAAACATAAACATATTTGAACAGTTGAATTTTAATTCAACGGTCTCCGATTTTGTAGTCATCTAGCTAACATTGCTGGGCTATATCGATCTCCCTTTTCTATTTGTTATACGGCTGTCACAATAAGGAATTCTTGTGTGTTGTACAGCTGTCAGAATAAGGAAGGAGTGAGTTAGCTAACCATTTTAACAATCCAGGGTAATTTGTTACACAGCTGTCACAATAAGGAGTTGGTTAGCTAATCCATGATATATAACCGTAGATGAAAAATTTAAAGAATGGTATGTAATGAAACATCTCCCTTGACATTTCTCTCAATTGGAGTTGAGATCATCATCAAATTGATCCATTTTCCTTAATTTTCCTTCAATTTCCCACCAACCAAACAGTTGAAGATTTGGGATTCTAACAACTTCATCTTAAGAGGAAAGAAAAAAAACTGCATTAAGTGGCAATAAAATAAATAACACAGTTATTTACAAATTACAGGAAAAGTCAACTCCAGAAAAGTTCAGACAAAAGGAATAAAAAAGCATCAAACAGAACTTCCATGGAATCATCAAGTAAAAGCACTATTCACCTAATGCATTGTTCTAGACGAAAATCCAAAATTTTTTTTTTCTATTTTATTGTTTTCCCCAAAAAATAAAGGAAGAAAAATGAGACCTTCTAGACCTGAGCAAATGTATTGCCACAAGCAGCTTCGGGATGATAATGGAGCATCTCCCTCAACATCAGCTCTCTAATCATAGCTTCTCCCATGTTCTCATCTATGTCGAGATTGACTTGGACTTGCGCAGGAGGGTTGTGGCTCGGATCATACAGGCCAGACAAGTAGGGGTGATGGAGAGCCTCGGTTACGCTGATTCTCTTTCTCGGATCAAACACAAGCATTCTGTGCAACAAATCTATAGCTAAAGGGTCAGCTTGGGGGAACAGAGAAGAGAAGTGGATTCCTCTAGAATAGGGAAGTGTTTTGATAAACCTCTTAGCCTTAGGATTAAGAATAAAATCAAGATTAGCATCGCGTTGGCTGCCAAGGACATTGATAATTAGCGTGAGCTGGTTGAGGCACTCAGTTCCAGGGAAGATTGGTTTCCGGCCAAGGATTTCAGCAAAAATGCACCCAACGGACCAGACGTCAATGGAGGTTCCGTAGTTGTCACAACAGAGGAGGAGCTCCGGTGCACGGTACCAGCGAGTGACCACATATTCAGTCATGAACTGTCCATCATCTCTACCTGTCCGTGCCAGTCCAAAATCACAGATCTTTAGTTCGCAGTTAGCATTGACAAGTAGGTTTCCAGGCTTCAAGTCTCGATGAAGAATATTGGCTGAGTGGAGATACTTCAATCCACGTAGCAACTGGATCATGTAATGCACATCAGTGATAAGAAAAACAGCACTCAAGTTGAACACCACAACTACTCCAAACAACTTAAATGAACATTCAAACAAGATCAAGAGAAGTGAAAGGAACAAGGCAGAAGATTGGGACATCATGAAGCCACTGGGAGCTATATCAGAATCAAGTCACTATTTAAACTAAGCAGCATGCTATTTTATTAGGAAAAAAAAAAAATACACAATCAGAAAATCACTATGCCATCATAAGCATCTACAATACTTTGTAGGTTACTAATCTATTGGAAACAAAAACCAACACCTGCACAAATCTAAGAAGTTTCAACCCTTGGGTTTGAATATCCACTATTTAACAGTAGCTCCCAACACAAAATCAATACCCAACACACACCACAACAGCAAGACAACACAATCCAACACATACCACGTCAATCTCATCTCAAATCATTACATAAAACTCCATTCTTGTGCAATACCATTAATAATATAACAGAATACAACAATACATCTCTATTTAGTTTATAAAAGAACAAATGATAAGCACATAGAGTATAGTCGTTCGGACCCACGTCCATACAAACAGCCGTACCTACATGGGTTCAGACAGGCTATTAAAGCAGAACAAGCAAGAACAGCAGTCCAAAAGAATGGATCCAGGCGTCTATACACAGCGACCGTACGGACAGCCGTACGAACACCAATGGTCATAAAATTTAAATTCTGGGTGTAGTATGCTCTATTTCCATTTTTCACAAGATTAGAACCTTTCACCATCACTCCACCATTTAAACCAACCAATAAAGGATGTGAGTAGACACTACGCAAGAGATTCTTAACACACAGGAATTCTAAGATGAAGTAGTACCTGCTTTTCCAATTCCTAGTAAGATAATAGACTTTGAGAGTGGCTTCGTAAAGTCCTCATGGTACACCAAGGGTACATATAAGCTAGCTGTTCACATTGAAACCATACAGTGTCTACAACAGTTGGGTACCGTCTAGAAGATAGGGCAATTTACAGCCAAAATCAGCATATACTGGCAATGTTATACTAAAATTACCATACATATAATGATATAACAGTTTCCCTATTTCACTGCTTGGTCTGCTGCATTGACAATTGTCTGTGACAGAGAAGATTCAGGGGAATTAAGTGCTATTATCAGCTAGATATCGTAAATCTTCACAATGGAATGAATTAGTTGAAAGTTATGTATTGAGAAAGCTAAAATTTCTTGGGTTTGATCATATTTATCAATTTAATATAATTGAAGAAACAAATTCATTCAGGGATATTTTAACATGATAGGAGGGCTAAATCCACACGCTAAATGCCTAAATCAGGCGCACTAATGCCTTCCAAAACTTGAATTTCTAATGTTATCAACACTTTAAAGACATCCCAATACCTGGAAGATGAAGTATTTGCAATGGTCATTGGAAAGCGGCTGCGATGACTTGATGATGTGGTGTAGGTCCGTATCCATTAGTTCATAAACCAAGTACACGTCCTTGAAACTCATCCTGTGGGTGGGCATCATAACATCCTTGAGAGCAATCACATTCTCGTGCCTAATCTGACGGAGAAGCTTCAGTTCCCTAAGAGTTCTCAGCGCATCAATCCGGTTTCCAAACACATTAATGATCTTTTTGATTGCAACATTCTCATTAGTTTCCCTATTAAGGGCAGAACAAACCACACCATAGGCTCCTCTGCCAATGGGTTTGATTGGAACGTATTTGGTATCAATCTCAAACAACGTTTGCCACACTGTGTAATAGTGCTTCCCCAAAGGCCTAATCCCATGTGGAGGCTCCACAAGCGTTGCCATTTCTGCAATCACCATAATTTTGGATCTCTCAGCACTCCACAATTCCTCAACTGGTGAACAACTATTATAACCAACACTAAATAGTTTCAATTTTGAAGTTAGTGAATTATCTGTTAAGTAACAAATTTGTAGATTGGGACGAAGAAGCAAAATTTAAAGAGAATTGACAACGGAATTGCACATGAAATGGGAAATGAATTGATACTTACTTGCTTCAGTGCTAATGCAATCTTTCGATTTCTTTTGATCCTCTTCTTCCAACTATCGTTATTCACTTTGCGGCAACTTCAAAAATTCCCCAGTTCACAGCAACCTTTTAACCTACCCCACTAATAAAAAGCAATCTAAAATGGGAAGAAATTCTCGAGTTTCGCTACAATTTTCCTAAAAGAGATACACTTTTCATAGCCGTTTCTCTCGAACCAAACGGAATTTACTTAATAATTTTGTAGAACACAAAATATTCTACAATCATCAATAAATTCCACAGTTTAACTCCGACCCCAGCAAGCCATACATATAAACAGAAAAGGTAGAGAGAGAGAGAGAGAGCGCGTTTGGGACGGCAAATGAGACTTCCATTCCAAACATGGGTATTTCTTCTTCTCTTTCATTTTTGTGTGGGAAATGTTTATATATTCATTTATTTCAGTCGCTACCAACACTGCATCCAAATGCAAGAACACAACAACTGAAAGCTCATCCTCGGCTCGCATAGATCAGCTCGGCTCAGCTTTCACAATCTAACTTTCTAGTTTTAAATTCTTAGGGTAGGTCTGGATGGGAAATTTCTAAGAATTTTTGGTAATAATTTTGATAATTTATGTGTTTGATAAAAAAGAAAAAGTTAAAATTTTCAACAAATTTTAAAAAATATTAAGGTCCGATCGATAACATTGCAATTTTGTTTTATATTTTATATTTTATATTTTTTATTATGAGTTTTTTTTTGAAGTAAAAACTAAAATTACGGTTGACAATTGAATTTCGATCACGATTATTAATTTTTTGTTTTAGTAAAATATATAATTTTATTAACTTTAAGAGATTAATTAAATTAAATTAAATATATTTTATATTAATCTAATTTAATTAATTAAAATTTTTATTAAAAATGTTTAATTCAATAAACATAAAATATATTAAATTACAATTTAATTATATTATTTGTTAAAACTAATTGAATAAAATATAATTATTATATCATTTAATTCAATAAATATAAGATATATCAATTATAATTTTATTATACTGTATTATTTATTAAAAATAAATAAAATATATTTAATTAATTAAATATAAAAATATATTGTATCATAATCAGCTCATTAGGTTCCATAACTTGCTTATATAGTCTATATATATAATAATTTTTTATAAATCTTGCTTACTTAAATATGTTGTTAACATTGAGCAATCGTTTTGATTTTTGGAGTTAGTTTATTTTTATTAAAAGTTGTAACATTTAGATAGTGTTTGGAGTGTTAAAAAAACTAAAACAAATTTAGATAAAATGTAGTTTTAGAGATTTTTTTTGTGTTTGGTGTTTTTAATCCAAATAGAGTTTTTTTGGAGATCAGTAGTATAATTTTTGAACTTTTTGTGGTAAAAAGTAAGAGAGAGAAACTGTTAGAACAATTTTTTTATTTCTTTCTAACGGATTGGTGTCAGATTTTTGGAAAAGTTGTTAGAATTTTTTGACTTTTGCGTCAAAAAGTTGGATAGAGAAACCGTTAGAACGATTTTTTTGATCCGTTCCAACGAATTTATGTTAGAAATGTGTTGAAACGTTATTGATGATGTAATTAACTCGCGCGGCCTTGATGATCCGATTCAGCTCCGGAAGGTCTGTCTGCACACCGGTGTGGTGCCTGTCAAAAATGTTCCGATGCCAAAGTTAGCTTAAATCTCAATATATTTTTTTGGCAGGGTTTTTTGTAAGTTTAGGATTGTGTACCTGCGTAATGGCTGTAAATGGATATTAACATATGGAAAGCTCCCACCTAAATGGATTCCGTGTCCATGGTATCATATTACGGATTCCAAGAATGATAATTTACTTGATCGTTGTTACAACTGATACATGGAGTACAGTGTATCTCAGAGTATGGTGATAATAAGGTGAGTTGGTATAGGAGTTGGTGATAATGCATGTGATTTGGTATAGGAGTTGGTGATACTATAGGTGATGGAGATCGTTCGGTCGGTAACAGCTCGGGTCAGGCCGAACCGATCGATCGGGTTATTAAGGTTCAGACTGGTCGGGATATTACCTTACCAGATGCCCCCGATTCTTTCAGTCATTAAAAATGGCAGCGATGAATCAAATCAGGTATACGATTGGGTTATGAGCTGTTTGTCTGTCTATCATAAATGTACGCATTTAATGTGTAGTCTCATTAAATTCATATGCACGTGATTGAGTCGCCTGACAGTGCGTATACTTACCGTGTGTCAGCTTTTTATTGGGAATGGTACGAATTCGGAGGGTCATTACCTTAAGACTGTAGGATCGAATTTTTCCCGCACCGCTGTTGGCCGTCGATATCGGTATCGGACTAGTATAAATACTTTGCATGAGTGTGTTGCCTTCCTTTTTATACTTTCGCTGTTATCGCCGAAGATTTCTGAATTTTCCTTGCTCATAAACGCGTCGCCGGTGTTCTTCTCAAAAATGGTGTATCGCACTGGTAAGATTTTATGGTTCGTTAGTGAACCATTTTTCACGCATTTTTCTCCTCTTCTTTTTTTTTTTTTTTATGTCCTGCCTTTTGGCTCGAGCCAGTTATTTTTTTGAGTGTAATAGACAACTTCCCAATCCCATAGATTTTGTAGGAAACTCTAGTTTTGTTAGGTCCATTATTAGTGGTTTGATATTCCTTGCATATTCTTTACGTGTGTCTCATTTGTTTAGGTCTGTTGCGATGGGTGGACCAGATAGAGTAAGTGTCGGGAGTGACACAGAATCGGACAACGATGGGCTCATCTTTAGGAGACGTAATGCCCCCGGTGCCCCGAGTACTAGCGGCCGTAATGCCTCGGAGAGCCCGCGAATCGTAGACGCCTTCGAGCCTCACCTGGGCTCAAGACGCTCGGGTGCGGCCGCATATGAGCAGTTTAAAGCAGAAAGGATCGTTTCCATGATTACAACGGCTCAGATCTCTAAGCTGATCAGAGATTTCCAATTGTCGAACGATCTTAACCTGAGGGTGCCGAGTGGGGGAGACTCAGCAAGCTCAGCGAGAGTTGGGGAGATAACAATCTATGAGGCAGCACTGATCGGCTTAGCCTCACGGTTGGTCAGGTCACCCCGAACGGGTGGAGGATCCTGATCGGGTACGTTGTGTTCTGGTATGCTACCACCGGGCAACCCCTGTCTGCCGATGTGTTCCTCCACCTCTATAAGGTGACGAAGAGGAAC
>QLOD02000001.1:40944599-40961057 GCA_003260245.2 Sideroxylon spinosum
AATTGTCCTCAACCTTCTTTTTGAGGAGTTTTGAGTTTACGTTCTTCATTAACGGTCGATTGTGGGTTTACTTAATTTTTTGCATTTGTGTGTGTGTGTGTATACTATTTTTCGATTTATCAAAAGAAAAAAATTCAAGGCTCTCCCCAACCTTCTTCCATTTGAATTGTTTGGAATTGTAGTCTTCTTCACTTGCGGGTTTACTTGCTTGCTTGAATGTATGTTATTTTCAAATTTATCCTTAAAAAAAAAAAAAAAGAAAGAAATAGAAATAGAAAGAAAATTACTGTTCACCCTTTTGCCGTAAAGAATAAAAGGGCCGAGGATGTCTTTAACATTGACCAAGTCATATATAATATGTATCATACATACGAGCGTGGAAGAATTTGAATTAGGCATTGAACTAGACCTTCGATGAGTATTTTGGTAAAAACATAAAAAATCAGGACGCAATGAGTGGCCTTGAAGTACATAACATCAACCAAGCACCAGCTTCCAGAGCGTTTATCAGCATCCAGCATTTCTCCATTTACCAACCAAACTGCATTTCGAGCCATTAATTAGAAGGACGAGAGAGAGAGAGAGAGAGAGAGAGAGAGAGAGAGAGAGAGCAAATACTAATAAACAAAAATCTGAGCTAGCATCTTTGACGTCTTAGTTGCGTACCAAGTTCTTTTTCTTCTTCTTCTTCTTCTCAATGTAAGCCAGGAGCTCCCCTTGTCGGACAAGCGAACCCTCCAGAACCTGTATAGGTAATATATTAGGTACAAAAGGAATGAGCTTTGTTAAACAATTATGGATAACCTAGTATTACTGTACTAATTCTAATTTTCGGAATTAGTACAACCTATTCAACTGCTTTTCTTGGGTAAACTACGTGCCAAATCTCACATCACATAAAATGACTACCAGAAAATAAGCTCATCGGAAATGATCCAGCGGAAAGTGAAGAGTGCAGTAACATTATTTGCTATGGAACAACTTTCAGTTGTTAGGGGTACGACAAGCAGGTGAATGAAACTACTCAAGCTGTGCATATGCAAATTTTCTTATACCAGCTGCCTGTTTCAGTGGCAAGCATTTCTGCAGAAACTCATGTTTCGTTTGCAATGCTCCAAGAGACAAGCAGACACTACGGCTTTGTTTACAAGTTTAGGAGAGAGAAAAGATAACCATTCCAATGCCCCCATTCGCGAAGCATAAACTGAACAAACAATTAAAATAAGCACGGAAATCTGGAGAGAGAGGGTAGTAATTTTGGATCTTTTGTTTGTGAGTGGAAAAGAAATGAAAAATGTTGAGTTCCAATCTATTGTAATTGCCAATTCGTGATTAAAATAACGATTTCAAGCTAGCACACTTTGGCATTAGGATAAGGTGTTGAAGAATAAATGCTTGAATTAATGGAGGCAAAGTAGAGCTTAACAAAACATATCACAGCAACCTAAGCAAAGCTAAAATTCCTTGCTAGATAGTTGGCTGGGATATCCTGGTTCAAGTGTTGATTGAAATTTTATGAGGTATGGAAGCTCCTTGGCTTCCTTGCTCCAGCGTATGGCGCAAGAAAAAATAGGATATTGCATTTTTCAGGACCAATTTGTGGCTCGATTCCCATTATCTATATAAAGGGACTTTCTCTTAGGATTCTTATGGAGTCCCTTTATCTATATCAAGGGACCAAAGAAAGAGACCACATTCCAGACTTTTTTATTCAAGTTCCTAGAGTTCTCTCAAACACTTGGTCAAGGACAACTTTTCAAAGGTTGGTGTTGTGGATTGTGTGATCATCGTGGACTTTGTGACTGCCTTGTACTTGGAGGGATGCATCGTGGAAGCGAGCAACGGGTTCAAGCAATTGAATCATGGATCTCAATTGTGTAGCTATTGTTGTAAAACTTTTGTAAACAAGTCATGTAGCAAAAAAATAGATTGGTCTCTGATTCAGATATCCAAGGTTTTTCTCCCTTCAAGTTTCATAAGAATTTTCTCATTAAATTTCTTGTGCCTTCTTTATTTTCAGCACTTGGCTTATTTAATTGTGTGTATGGTTGGATTACACTAGCGTACTGGCAAAAATTTCTATTGTTATTTTACCATTATATCTTAAGATGCGCATACAAAATTTTTTTTTTTTTTTTTTCGTATTCTTTATTGGAGGGACAAATATGATGTTTTAAAAAAATAAGTTAATGAACTTTTCTTCTCTCCATTTCCTTCCAATTTTTCTCTCATATCATATCATTTTATTTCTTCTCTCTCCTCATAAAATTCACAAACAAAAGAGAGATCCGTGCTCCTTTCTTTTCCTTCCATTTCATCCCATCCAAATGAGGTTGTATACCTCAATTCAACAAGTGAGAGCCAATAATTGAATTTAAACATTGTTTTGTGAGTTTTTAAGAAATTTTCTTCATAAAAGGGGTGGGTGTCTGCACATTCTTCTGTATGAGGAGAATCATAAATCTTAATATGGTTACTGACCTGTTTTTACAGTTGCTTTCATAATTTTTGTCCATGGGAATTCAAAATGCAGAAAACAAGGAAATTACTACATCTTTTTCAGCACCACTTTTAAAGCCCCAGAAAAAAGTCGTGACTATACTCTGAGCTGTTACTACAGATAAAAAGTAGCCATATAAAAATCTGTCATCAGGCAGGCAACCCTATGGCACCTAACCATGCTATATTCAATCATAAAGTTAACAAAAGTAATCATGAGAAATTGAGTGTACCTTCTTGGTCGCCAAGAGCTCCTGCTCCAAGGTGTCAACCCGGCCTATGGCAGAATTAAGAATTTTCTCCTTCTCAGCAGGCATGGCTGGGGGTTTATTGCTCAGAACAGTCACTTTCTCTTCCAATTCAGTCATTCGTCTCATGACAGACAAGAACTCCGCACTGGAGATGGCAGGTGCTTTTAACTCTTGTGGATGTGCCTGGCCTTTCGTCATTGTCTCATCACTTTGCAAGGAACTGGATAAGAGAGAGGCATCAGTGAGCTTCTTAGGCATGTTCTTTGACAGTTTGACCATGGTGACAATGCCTGTGACTACTGTCATTAAACCAGAGACGATCTGGTTGCTAAACCCTTCAGGAGCCTTGCAAGCATCATGTGTGCTGAAACAATCTGCCCATCGATATACAAAGATCAACATTAGTCTGCATCTTCACATACATGTTTATTTCACTGAGCCTCTAATATATAGTGCCCACATCAAATCTGTCAAATCTCTTTATTAATGGCAGCCATGTGTGAGGTTGTATACATATGCATAAATATATAAGAAAATCCAGAACATGAGCATCCACGTCATGTTTCCCAATCAGGAGCACAAGACCGTCATGCTATTTCTCCTCGTGCTCAATTTAAATAACAATTTCCATTTCTTGTTTAACTTGTTCATGTTTACACACAATTACGTATGAACATCGCTCACGAAGGGACAGATCTAAATTTGGATAACACTTGCTGTTGGTTCAATATTTCTTTTAGTTTTAAGAGTTTGTAAAATTGAGCCACTAAATTTTATTGGAGTGGGTCAACCTCTCTATGCATGAACAGTAGTTGCATAATGATGTGGGATGAATTTGTTGTTTCCTATTATATTTTTGGATTATTTATATGCTTATTTTATTTATGATTAGTATTGGAGTTCATTTAATTACTTGTCTTTTATATTTTGAACCAAAGGCATTGAAGGTGCTTGTTTGTGATGGTCTTCCACTTTTTAGATCTTATATTAGATAACTTGTGGATGAGTTATTTTTAAGAGGAGAAGAATTGATGTAGGACCAATTTATAGTTTGCTATTCTATTTTGGATTAGTTTATAGTCTTATTTTATTTAGGATTAGTATAGGAGTTCTATTTAGTTATTAATCTTTTATTTTGAGCCAAAGGCTATTTTATAGCCATTAGCGATTAGGATAAAATTTGTTTTCAAAGTTTGATTAGGAGAACTTTTATGAAATCTATTTTAAATAATATTAGATAAGTTTTCTTTATAAACAGAACCTTTTTGTAAACGTTTCTCATACATTCAATTATTCAATGTATTTCTGATTACTTAAAAGTTCTGTATTCTCGTTTGGTTCTTATGAATTTAATGCTGCATTCTTGTAAATTCAACAGAAGCCCCTCATACCTAAAAAAGACATTTCACCAAATGACACACACACACACACACAGTGCCACCCATGCAATTGCCAATTTTTGTCTGAGAACAAAAAAAAAAAAAATGCAAAAGCTAAACAAACAAAAGTTCAAAAGTCCAATTTGTTAACGAGATGCGTGCAACTTAATCAAAATTTAAATTGCTTGAACAAAGTTATGATTTCTATAAAATCAATAATCACTTATCATATTTCAATTTGGAATAAAAAATTGTAACCTAGGCGTATACTGTCTCTTAAGTTTTTCGAACTAAAGGACACTTTCCACATTTGTCTCCACTATCAGAAATAGTTGGGACTCTCTTAGAAAAGGGTGTTGGTCCTGTTGGAGAAGAGAATATGTTTTGAATTTACTATATATATCTTATATCTTATTTATTAAAAACATTGATGTGATAATATTTTTGCATATTTGTGAAATTTTTAGTTTATTGGGAACAGTATTCACATAAAATTACATTTTCAAACTCAAATGAAATTAATGGTGACAAATGGTTAGCAACGCCTGATTTTATATCATTTGAAAAAAAAAAGAAAAGAAAAAAAAAATTGAATAATCAAGTCATCTTTTGACCCCATCAAGTAAAAATCCAGGCTTTGGCCCTAAGCAGAAGAGATATAGAAAGGGTCCTCAACTTCATAAATAACTACGGATTGAGTAACTAGCAGACAGAATTACTCTATATTAAATAAAATCTCAAAACCATTTACCTTACTATTGCAAATGGGAACATGTTTCGTCATATGAAAGTTACACAAGGTGAAAAATCAGCAGGAAATCAGCAAGACCTAACTATTGGTTACTTCCAAAATTTTATGCACCTAATTGCATTTTGAGTGTCTAAAATTACACCCAGACCTTAAAAATGAAAACACGAGCATACCTTTTGAGAGGGCAAATTTCTCACTCTCTCTCACTTTTTGCCAAGATGAGCCCATTGACTTATCAACATTTGGCATGTAGGGTTGATAATCAAAAGATTTGCGAAAATTTTCAATGGTATAAACCTGCCATTTTTCCCCATAAGAGATGTAGATGCATTAGAATTACAGCTCAATGTGACCAATTAGCAAGAATAAAATGACAAACTTCGTCAGCTGCAAATACACAGAAACTAGAGATAGTGCTGCGTGAACTCAGTCATTTTGCAACAAACAAATGGTGGAACTTGTGTGAAGTCTCAATTGTATCTGTGTTGCATCAAAACTTAATGACAAAGGAGAACTTATCCCCACTCCACAAGTTTCACAACATTCAAGCACCTATTTAAAAAAAAAAAAAAAAATCACTAGGTAAGGGACATTTTTTGATAAATGGTGAGGGAGTTAACATTAGCACTCTATGTCAGCCCTACTATGGATACCACGTCAGCCCTACTTTGGATGTCCAGAAGACAGGACTCCTCGTGGCACCTTCTGTGAGGGCACCCCAAACCCAGAGTCCTCCAACTGCCGCATGCAGACCTTCACAAACGCCTCCTAGACTCCAACACTGGACCCTAATAGGAACATGCCATTGCCTTGGGTTAGGAGAAAGGCTCAAGGATCCCTCTAGGGGAATCTTTCACCCATGAGAAGCCTAAATAGAATCAAACTTAAAGGTCATCCACTCACTGGTGAGACCATTAGGAACCAGCAGTTTGGTGGCTAGAGTTAAGGGATTTGTTAAGGTTCTCTTGACTAATCTAAGGAGAGACGTTGTTGGACAAACCGACGAAATGTGCTCATCTTTATAGTATGGCTAACAGCTTCATGGCACCAGAGCATGCAGGAACGCAGCCACTACTTAGATAAATCTCCTGCTAACAGTTGGGTTAGGTCGTGCAGAATTAGTCACCTTTCCATAGGACCACTTCCCTTAGCAAGTGGAGGCCAACCTCCTTGGCCTGACATTCGACCTATATAAACTGTCACCTAGCATTCTAACCCTTCACCATAGCTTAACCCATGCTTTGGTGCTTTCCCTCTCTTGCCAGTCTACCCTAACTGCACTCAACTCGCCTGTGGCGAGTCCTTTCATATGCAACCGTCAATGTTGTTCCCAAACAGTTGGAACACCCATCTTAATATCAATCAATTGTAAATGATACATTGCGAACGCATGAAATTGTACCCTCTTCTAATTCATGAACCAAAATTGAAAATTTCACCCACAAGCACAAGCTCCACAAATTGGTTACACATAAAAAATGTTGACTTACAATGTCTTGATAACTGGATTGTCACTTCTATGACATATTTAGAGTTGTAAACAAACCAAGTTGAGCAAAGTCTGATGCTAACAAGGCCGTAAAGGGTTTATATCTAGTTTTTGCTGAATTATACAGGAAAATTCAAATGCTTACTTCTTCATTAAGAGGAGAAACTGGATGCTTTATGTCCCCTGAACATTTTGGAGAAAGAGAAGGTACCCCATCTACAACAGGAGCTCCCTTCACAATAACGGAAATACTATTACTGCCATGAAAACATTAACAAGCATACTAACTAAAAAAGGGGGGCAGAGCAATAAAAATACAATCAAACAAACAAATTATAAAAAAATAAAACACAATGGGACAATATTTCTGCAAGGACTTCTAGGTAGGTACCTTTATAACTGTCTCATCCTCAGATATTGTCTTTTCCTCGGTGGCTTGGGTATTGAATTTCCTTTTACACTTGGCCTCACCATTTTGAACCCTCTGCAAGACAGGCAACAATGTGAATCAATTTACACACACCATAAGGCTGCTAGTCTAAGTGGAACTAAATACAATTTCAGGTATATAGTATTAATTGAATAAAAAAAAAATGAAAAAGAAAGAAAGAGGAAGCGTTACCTTCATTATTTCTGGATCCTTCCATGGCCCCTTATCGGATCGCATACAGCCTCCTTGATCAGCACAAGTACAAGCACCTCCAAAAAATTCTGGTAATTCACTGCAAAGCCAAGCAAAAAAGGCGAATAGACAGGCTCCTTACCCAACTTAACAAATAACATAAAAATTTTTATCAAATTGTTATATAAGAAAGGAAAGCAAAATTAGAAAGGAGTCAAGTTTTCAATTGAGCTTCAAGAATATTACCTAGCATCAATTATTTCAAGCAATTTGTTCTGGTATTTGTTACCAATAACCTAATGAATAACACCTCATAGATCAGCTATACGTCCTTAACAAAAAAATAGCAGTTTTTGCCATTAAAGCTAAAAACTTACATGGATCTTTGATGTGGTCTTAGGGTCAAGAAAACCCTTAATGCTGTTCCACAACATTCTAAATCCAGAACCCGCATTGATAATGAACATGCGATTCAGAGTCTATGATATAAATAAAATTTGGAAGCTAAATTAGGAAATACATTCTCCAAACTCTACTAAATTAACAAATAAAGCAGATAAAGTTATAGTAATGCAAAATGACAATGAGATAAGTACCTCTGGATAATTGTCACCATCAATCTTCTGAAGGCATTGTATAAGTTCCCTGGCAGATTTGTTAAAACTTTTAAGTCCCTGCAGCAATTATTGAAGTAATAGAATTATTATGAGTTTTCTTTCACAGATGAATTTAGATTACATTATTTACAAAGTTTAGTAGTTATAAATGTCTGCAGCGCATGTAACTCGGGTTTGTGATCTTTAAAAGATCTTTCATTTAGTATCCTTACTTAGTCACATACCACTCCCTGCACATCCAGGATGGTTGTACTTTGATCGATATGCTTCTTTGCTCCAATTGAGCAAGCTGGAAACTTCACATCAAAGGTCCTCTCAAATTCCCGTATATGGTTTTTTATATAGCGGTCCATGGTTGTTACTTGCAACATCTTGGCAGCATCTACTTGGCCAATTCTCTCAATGTAGATAGGTCGTCCTTCCTTGTCAACTCCATGATATCCTTGGGGATAATATTGCAAGACTTCATTGATTTCCTTGAATTCAAAATCCTTTCACAAGAAGTAGAAGAAAGGGAACAAAATTTAAGAGAGTTATGATGCTGGCAAGTTGCAGAACAGAATTTTAAATCAAATAAACAAGATATCTCCAATAAATACCTCCAAGATTGTGTCAGCACCAAATTCCTTCCTCCACTGAAGCATATCAGCCCACATTTGCTTTGTTTTCTCAATATCAAATTTCCTTGCCTTAAGAAATCTGCATGATCAAGAGTACATTAACAAGTGAGTTAATCAGATATAAGGATAGAAAAATGAGTTTGCAGTGTGATTGGCAATAGAAAACCAAAGATATTGTGTGAAGTTTAATGTCTCTTCTGTAAGTAAATACTCCAACACAATATTGACTGCATTCAAGCCATCCTATAGCAACATGCCACTGACTTGCTACTAAAAGAAAACCTACAGTATTCTACATCAATTTAACAATATATATATTTGATAAATATCATTTTAGAAATATATAGTAACAGTTTCATAAGTGACTCCAAAATATATAAGAGAGATCAAGCACAGCCATGAGTTTCAACATCATTTTCGCACCTGTAACAACAGCTATAGATCAATAAGCGGTTCCTTAAAAGCATGTGTCTGTGAGTGCATATAAATTTTCAATTTTATAAGTAGTGTATGAATACGTGCTATTGTATACCCATTAGTGCATTGTTGACAAAGAGAGCCCCGTCAGATATTTTGCATAAAAATGGCCAAGCAATATATTTAAAACTTTTTCATTCACAATGAAAATAGGAAGAGAATAGAAAGCAACCTGAGCATCATATGATAGTCATCGTGCTTTGAGGGTAGCAGTTCCTCCAATACAAGTGCTTGACGGAATGCATTAACAGCCTGTAACTCCTCATGATCATGCACATCCTCAATTTCAACAGACATGACTCTACTACTACTCTTCCTACTCTTTTTGGCGAAGGAATGCCTGAACTTCGTGGAGGCATTTATTGCTACTTTCTTGAAAGATCCAATTCTAGTCTTCTTCTCAGTCTCAGAATTTTCCATATCAAGAGCTGAAAGAAAAAGGATTGAAAGAGGTAGACCTCAAAATCAAGATATATAATATGAAGCCCGAAGAAAAGTCTTCCCAAAATTTCCATTCCTCATTGTAGTCGGTGGCTTATTCATACAGTAAGTAAACTAGAACTGTTAAGTCCACTAGGCTGGATGACTAATATAATATCAGCTAGAATAACCAGGAAGATCAAGAAATCGTTACACAAGCTCCACAAACAAATATCTCTTCCAAACAGAAGAACAAGATTGATTGACAGATGATAAGCAATAACTACATTTCAATTCTAGCAGAAAATTTGCTATGATATAAAAAAGTTTGCAGGGAATCAAAACCTCAAAATTACCTTAATTTTGCAGTTCATTTACACCGTAGTTCAAGATATTGAGTTGAAAAGGTACCCATATAAACTTCAAAAAGTAAGAGAACAGGAAAAATAAATGATGAATTATAAAAAATTATACCTGCTAAGGGAGAAAGAGGCCCAGACATGATGTCACTTTAGATTGTAATTCTTCACAAGCAAAATGGGCCGGATCAAAAGAGCTTAAGAAGAGAGCACTCTTAACACGATGCCAGAACCCAAGCAAACAAATGCCTGCACATCCCACTATTATTACATGAAAGTGAGAACCAATATATATATATATCTTCAATAATAATTCCTTCACCATTCAAAACAAAAGCTAAAAGCTATAACGTCTCCCTTTCCCACGCCATTACGTAACCTCACCAGACATTTAGGTCATTCCAGGAACACAAACTGGAACAAATTTTTCGAACTGGCTCTTTACAAATTAAACTAATACTAGCTGTTAGCTCTAAAAATCACTCAACTCGAGAATCAATAAACTTAAATTAAAAAAAAAAAAAGGGGAACAGAAAATTAATAAATCTAAAATGGGACCTGGTCAAGGCATCTACCGGTTGGAAAAAATCAATTTGCAGAAGCAAAGAGGCAGAGATCACGCATTCATAATATGAACAGTCGGATTGTTAACCATATGACATAACTACATAGCGAAATTGATGAATTGTGTGTGTGTGTGTGTGTGTGTGTGTGTGTGTGTATGAGAGAGAGAGAGAGAGAGAGAGAGAGGGAGATTACCTTTGAAATGTTGAGGCAACGGAGAGAGGGGCATAAATCGCCGAATAATCCTCTGGAAATGAGGAGGTGAGAAAAAGTAGGAGAATTTTGAAGAGAGAGAGAGAGATATAAAAGACAAAATCGCTGTGGAGAGAGAGAGAGAGAGAGAGAGAGAGAGAGAGAAGATGTGTTGTGACAGAGTCTCCTCCATTGTTCGAGCTCCCTGTTTCCGAAGACGGGGAGAGAGAGAGAGAGAGAGAGAGAGAGTAGGCTTGAGCGAAATGCAAGCCATACCGTCCAAATACTAACGGATCGTCTCGCTTTAAGTCGATTTGCCAACTGACGGCTCTCCACTTTCCCGGCGAAGACTTGAGTATCAAAACTTAAGCTTAAATTAATATATATATGCATTTATAACTCTCTATTTATTTATTTTTTTAAGGATACGTAGATAAATAATTTCTCAATTTAAACTGTATTTTTAATTCTTTTAAAATATTTTTAAATAATATATCATTTAATAATATTAATTTAATTTAATTAACGACCGTTTATATTTCGTTTTGGGACCATAATTTGATAGGATTTGATTTCATTTGATGAGAATTCTCATCGATTTATTATGTCTGGAATTAAAATATAATTTTATGAGTCGGATTTGATTTTATCTCATAGCTTAAGTTTTAGAATTTCTAAATCATTAGAAATGCATTCCAAAACAATAGAATTTCATCAGAATTTATTATTTTCTTAAACAATTTAAGTAAATTGACAAATTTCTCCTCTTATATCATATTTTCTGTTTCTATTAATATAATCAAACTTGATATTTTTCTTAAATTAAATCAATTCAATTGTTTACAGTAAATTAAATCAAATAGTTCAATTATTTTGAATCATAATAAATAAAATCATTTAATAACAAAAAAATGATAATAAATAAAATCATACCAAACCAAAGGTCTTATTTAATTAGATGCGAATCGGGTCTATCGTACATCCCAACCACATGCATCACAAAGTTACACATAGAAGAAAATAACTTAAGACACGGAAAAGAAAGTTGCATTAACTAATTAGCAGCTAGCTACCCGCCAATTCTTTGCCGTTTAGCTTTTTGGTCAGACATTTCCTTACTCTCTTCACCCAAAATCTCACCGCTGCTGCTTTCCACCTTCTTCCGCTTGAGGAAATTAACGAGCCCTGTGAGACAAACACCGGCGTTGTCGCTCTTCATAAGCTCCTCGGCAACTTCGGCAGGAGTGACTTTGGTGTTCTGAATCAGGTCCTCTATCTCCTGAATTACGGGACTACAATGGTGGCGCCCGGAGACTCCGAGGAGGTTTGAGGCCAGGACCTTAAAGGCGTCGAACGTGCAATAGGACATGTGGATGTGCACGTCCATCCGACCGGGGCGGAGCAGGGCAGGGTCGAGCTTGTCTTTGTGGTTGGTGGTGAATATTATGATCCGACCATCTCCGCAGCTTGACCACAACCCATCTAAGAAGTTTAGTAGCCCGGATAGTGTCAACT
Source organism: Sideroxylon spinosum (assembly GCA_003260245.2). Classification (NCBI taxonomy): domain Eukaryota; kingdom Viridiplantae; phylum Streptophyta; class Magnoliopsida; order Ericales; family Sapotaceae; genus Sideroxylon; species Sideroxylon spinosum. The sequence continues at coordinate 40,956,355 of QLOD02000001.1, forward strand.
GCAAATTAAGCAACAAAAAAGAATTAAGCAATAAAAGAGTAAGGGTAAATTAGACTCAACTTCTCCCAAGACCCAATACTTTTCTCCTTTGTTGAGAAGGGTTTTTGTGCCTCACTTATTTTTGGCATGCCTGATTGAATTATTTGATTGTTTGAAATCACTAGCATACTAGAAAATTTTCAGTATGTATGTGTGTGTGTATATATAGAAGTAAATAAAGAATGACCACTGCACATGACCCCTGCCTCCATGCACAGATGATGAATTTTGCTTATAGAAGATGTTTGGAAGGTGAGAGACGGAAAGAAAATGAGAGAGTAATAGACAAAGTGGAAATTATGTGTATCTTTGTTGTATTAAAAATGAAGTTACAGACTCGGCATTTATAACTAAAGAATACTGATAGCTCAGCTACAATTATACAAATAACTAAAGAGGGAATCTCTGATAAAAATGCTAAAACTCGTAACGAACCTCCTCGTATCAATGCAAGCTGCCCAGTCACTATCACCCTGGCCATTAATTTGAATTGTAGAAGAAGAAGAAGAAGAAAAAGGGAGGAGAAGAGGAGGAGGAGGAGCCCTTATGCAGGAGTGGCTTTGACATATCTCAAAAACCTTGTAAGCAACACCTAAGTAGGACAACCAAGCTTAGCTAAAATCTGACTTATATGCACACTATAGGATAAATCAGGTTTAGTGATGGACAAGTAGAATAACCTCTCAATAAGCCTTCCATATACTATGGATCTGGAAGAGGATCTTCATCAGAAGCACTCAGTTTCAAATTAGAGTCTATTGAAATAGAAGCAGGTATGCAGCCCCAAAAACTAGTATCCTCCAAGATGTCTAAAGCACATTTACTTTGACAAAAAGTAATGCTCTATTAATATTGTAGAGTTTTTGTTGTGGCAAATCAAATCAAATACTTAAAGATAAATATCGAAAGAAGATTGCAGTGAATCAAGATAAATATGAAAGGAAGATACAAGTGAATCAAGTTTTCTAAAAGATAAAATTTCCTAAGAGATCAAGTTTCCTAAATCCAACAAGATTCTTAAAGTGTTAAACGTCCAATCTTGTACAAGTCTAAGCAAAATAGAAGTCACAGCTGGCACACGCGAAACACACGGAGGATCAACTAGTGCACCTCGCAGGCAGGGCGCTTGGAGCGTGCAGGTTCGCCCCTTTGAAGATTTCAAAATAGTAAGCTTCGCATGCTAGGAGCAGAATGCACGAGGCTTCGACCTAAAGGCACAGGCACGGCACAGGATGTTTGAAGGATTGAGTCTTGAAGATTTTGTCCGTATTTATTTCCTATTGTGTCAATCTAGAGCAACTTGATGTAACTCTATATATATGTCCCTGACTTAAATAAATAAAGAGACTTGGGGAAAATAATGTAGAGAGATAGAGAGTGATTTTATTCTTGAGGGTTTTCATATTCCTTCTCTAGTAACTGTTTGTTGAATTCTCACTGTACTTTCTGTGCGAAGCAGAAAACCTACTTGTAGGATTAGTCAAGTGATTCGAGCAAGATCGTGAAAAGATTCGTGCGAGTGATTCGTAGAGAATTCAAGTAGGTTCTTATAACTCGTTGATAGTAGAATTTGTTGATAAGAGGTTTTTCTCCCTGAGAAAAGCTTTCCTCGTTATTCTCTAGAGTTAAGTTAATAATTCTGTGGGTGTTTGCTTGGTTCGGTATTTCCAATTGGTATCAGAGCGGGTCACTCTACATTTCTTGAGTGAGATCAAATCCAAATCAATGGATCCACTGCGTGAAGGAGGTTCCAGTTCAAGACCACCATGGTTCGACGGATCAAATTATACTTATTGGAAGGTACGAATGCAAGCTTATCTTTTAGAAATTAATTATAAAGTCTGGACTACCGTGGTTTAAGGATGGGAAGAACCAACTCATGAAGGCAACGGCTAAAAAGAGCCAAAGCCTATTCTGACTTGGACGAAAGCAGAACAAGAGAGTGATGAATGGAATTTCAAAACCTTGAATTTCATCTTCGCAGCAGTAAGCCCAAATGAGTTCTGTCGAATTTCGAGCTGCACCAGTGCAAGACAAGCCTGGATGATTCTGCAAAACACTCACAAAGGTAATCTTCAAGTCAAAACTTCTAAAATTCAAAAACTTACTTCTGAATTTGAAGGTTTGAAGATGAACGAAAAGGAGATGTTTGATGATTTTTATGTTCATCTAAGCCATGTTGTACACTCCTGCCACAACCTTGGAGGGCCCATCCCCGAATCCAAAGTGGTACGTAAAATTTTACGTTTTCTTCCCCGTACATTTGATTCTAAAGTTACTGCAATTGAGGAAGTAAGAAATGTAAATTCCATGGAAATAGAAGATCTTGTGGGATCATTGCAAACTTATGACACAAACATGCTCAAATCTCGAAAGTCCTCAAAAGGAATTGCCTTTAAGACAATAAAAGAAGAAGAAGAAGAGAAAGAAGAATCAAATGAAGAGATGGCTGAGATGACCAAGAAGTTTATCAAATATCTCAAGAAGGCCAAAAACTCAAAGTTCAACAATGTCAACAAGAAGGAGCCAAAGTCTTTGGAAAAAGGCAAGAAATTCAAGAAAGCTGACAAAGAAAGTGATAGGAAGAAGTCAAAGCAGATCCAGTGTTTTGAATGTCAAGGTTATGGACATGTTGCACAAGATTGTGGTAACAAGAAGAAGAACAAGAAACAAGTAATTGTGATGACTGCTACATTTGACGACGACTCTGATTCTGACAAATCCTTTGCCTCAGCCTCTTCAGAAAAAGAAGGTAATTTTATTGTTTTTTTAGCTTCTCACACTTCTTCTACAGGAAAACCTTCTGCATCTTTGAGCGACACCGAGATTTCAAATCATGAAGACGATGATTCTGAAGATAAATTTAATAACAACCTTCAAAAAGCATACAATGCACTCTTCGCAGAATGCAGTAGGCTAAAGAAACAAATAAAAGCCCAACATCAAAGGAATAATATGTTAAGGAGTGAAAGAGATGCACTGAAGGTTGAGAATGTCGCTGGTAAGCTTTTCACTATAGAATCCGATAAAATTTCTCAGTCTAACGTTGCAGAAAAATTTAAAATTAAACTTGATGAGAAAAATAAGATGATTGAAGATCTAGAGAAGTCTGTCAGTGAATTCCAAGCCAGCATTCAGAGATTGGAAGAGAAGATAAAGTAGGATGAAAAAATAATTTATAAGATGAACATAAGCACACATGTATTTGAAGACATATGGAGCAAACAAAGGCCACATGGAGACAAATCTGGTCTAGGATATACTGGAGAGAAAACCACATCAGCAGCATTCTCATCTGCTCCTAAAGTTCTAAAGATTGCCCTAAAGCATGCAGAAGCTTCAAGGACCTTCCCCTAGGCAAGCAAATCCCCCAAAGAGGAATGTTTCAAAATTCAAACCACAATTATTCCCTCCTCCAAAGGTGAAAGGCGCATAATTTTTTAAGTCCCAACCTTTTGTACCTACTTGTATCATTGCGGCATTCAAGGTCACATTCGACCCACTTGTCACAAACTTTATGGTTTACCTTTAAATTATTTTAAAAAGTTTTATAAAAATCAAAACCATAGAGTCCCTATGACAAATAGATTTCAAGCATTCACAAATTTTTCTGAAAAATTTTTTGCAAAGCCATGCCAGTTTTCATACCCAAAAAGTTTGAATTTTTATGAAAATTTTCAAAAATCAAAAATTTTAAATTTTTATGGAAGGTGTGAGAAAAATAAAAATTTTATTAAAATTAATTTTCCTAAAACTAGGGCTGTTTGGGTTAGAAAAAGTTACTTGAATATCATACATACCTCTAAGAATGTGGAAGGGGTGAGCCTTGACAAGTAGAGGAAAATTTTTAATAAACTACACCTTAATTTATTTTTTAGTCTATATTTTTTTTGTATAGAATTTTTTTTTGTTAAAAAAAAAAAAATTGCTTTGGGTTCGTAAATCAAATTTTCCTTGGGCGTCCTTTGCTTTGAATCTCTTAGAAAATATTTGGGCATTTGTGCATATCCTAATTTTCTAAAAAAAAAAAAATGATAAGAGTTCATAATTTATTTTGAAGATATTTTATAATTTCTATCTCCTCATATGTGCATCAAACATTCAGTCAAATAAATTTATAATGGATTAAAATTTATATTTTTATCCAAATTGAAAAGAAGTGTTTTGGTGAATTTTGCCATAATTTTGATGTGCTTCTTTTTACACATGACTGATTTTGCATAAATCTTTCCTTCCATTTTCTATGAATTATGAATTATTATTTGATGTGTTTAAAAAATATTGAGGAGCAATTAAAAAAAGAAAAGAGATGAAAAGAAAAATTATATCCTATCTTGAAAAGGGGCTACCGATGGGACCATTGAGAGGTCCCTTAATGGCTTGTTGATTGTTAAGGGAATAGCTGCCTACCCATAAACGCGTGAAAGCCGTCTAGATCTTGAAAGGGATATCTTTTAAAAAAAATATGGTTTGATAAAAAAAAAAAATTGCTCTCAATTCATTTGGTGCATCAAGTTTAATATTTTGATCTTATGATTTGTTTGAGGGAGAGCATATATGATTGATTAGTCATAATTTCACACGCGTACAAGCATTTTCTTTCGATTTTATGGCTTAATTCATCTCATGATGCAGTCTTGGAAATTTATTTGAAAAGATGAATT
>QLOD02000001.1:40974615-40987113 GCA_003260245.2 Sideroxylon spinosum
GCTGCTGACACTCTTGCAGTAGGAATAGACTCCAGTGCACAGCCCAACTTTTTAGCTATTTTGAGATCTAAAAAATTGTGAGTACTCCCAGAGTCTACCAAAATGTAAATCTTCCTATGGCCCACATATCCTTCTATTCTCATGGTCTTAAAGTGCGGCAGCCCAGTGAGCGTATGTATCGACAGCTGAGGCATTACTTCCCCTCCTTCTTCCACAGCTTGATCCTCTGCATTGTCTTCTTCATCTTGCACCTCTATAAAGAAAATCTGCTTCTTCTTACACCTGTGTCCAGGTACAAATTTCTCATCACACCAAAAGCACAAGCTCTTGGCACGCCTCTCGTCCATTTCCTTGCTAGAGAGGCTTCTTCTGTTCTGATTAGCAAACTTAGGATCTAGTGGTTTTAGGTTTATAAGGTTTTTGGTTTGGGGTTGAACATTGGTAATTGGATGATTGGAATGGGATTGTTGTGCAGTGGTGGTAATGTTAGATGAATTGGGTTTGTAAGAGGTTGTGTTTTGTAGTGGTTTGGAGGTGTTAGGTACAGGTTTGAAAGGGTATTGAGATTGGTTTTTGGAAGCAATGACAGTGGCTTCTTGTAATTTGGCCAATGAGTAGGCTGTTGGTAAATTTTGTGGTTTAAACATCCTAACAGGGAGGTTTATGTCTTCTTTTAATCCTGCTAGGAAGCAACTGATAGCATAATCCTCCGGCAATTCAACTCTATTGAATAGGTGGTCAAAAGCATCCAAATACTCCTGTACAGTACCAGTTTGCTGCAAGTTCTTCAAGTCTCCCATGGGATCTGCATATACCGACTCTCCAAATCTCATATTGAGAGCTGAGACAAAATCCTCCCATCTCACCTTAGAAAGATCCTTCCTAACCTTAGAGTAGACCTGGTGCCATTCCATAGCTTTTCCTTCCATGTGAATTGAAGCCACTCTCACCTTCGATTCCTCCGGTGTAGCATCGAACTCAAAAAATTGATTACATTTGTATAACCATCCCGAAAAATTTGTTCCATCAAACTTAGGAAATTCAATTCTAGTGAATCTGGTAGGCAGTTGGTAGTCCTCACCTCCGATTGTGGGTTTTCCATGGTTGAACCTCCTAATAGACCTATTGCTCTCATCTTCAAGTGGTAACTTATTCATGTTTTCGACATGTTGAATGCTTAACCCAGTGATCAAACTCTTCATTTCAGAAAACATTTTCTCAAATTTCTCCTCCGACTCCCGCCGGGACCTCTCCTGCCGCTACTCTGATTCCTTGACGAACTCTCGGATCAATGCTTCAAGCTTTTTTACGTCTTGGGACGTCAATCCTTCTGCCATGGCCAGAACCGATTGCTCTGATACCAATGATATGAACTATCAATTGAATATAGAGAATCCGGTGACAAAGCAAAAAGAAATTCAATTATTAATGAAAATTCTGGAATGCCTTACAGACTCCATCTTCTTCTCTATATCCATAAAGAAGACATTACAACAGCCGTAGGATTGGATCTAAACCAAGGGCTGAGATTCAATTAGTTATAACCATTTCTTAACAAACTAACAACTCAACAAAACAAAAAAACGACATCGTCTTACTTAACTACAGCTACACAAAACGACTTTGTTGCATATCCTCAATGCTGCAGCTTCAATCGCCAATTCTTTCACAGCTCCATAACAGACCCACATGGGTTCTCAAACCCATCATTGAAAATAGACGAAATATGCAAAATCCCAAATGAATATGCCCATGAGTGGTCCAAATGTGACTGGATTTCAGGGTCGATTTCGGGATTTCTTCGACCAAACAACCCTTCTTACTCCGTCCTGATTTTGATCCAACCCCGTACGGCTTCGAGTTCTTCGAAGCCGCCAGAGACTTCAATGACTTCTCCATCATGGGCGGCAGCATACCCGCCGTCGATTTCGTGATCCCCTTCCGCAAGGCTGCCGATAAATCAGGCACCAACTGAGCTAGAACAGAGAACCCTCACTTTCGCTTGTTGGGCCTCGCCGGAAAACTCTCTTCAAATTTTTTGCGAAACCCGGAAGAGATATTTATTTTTATATATATATATATATTTACAGTAGAGAGAAAAAGCAGAAAAGGGTAATTTTTTTTGTGATTAATTAATTTAATTGGGGATAAATTTATTTTTATAATAAAAAATTTAATGAAGTTAAGGTTAAAATTAACCAATAGCGTCAAGTGTTACCAACTATACACAGTAAGGGACGTGATTGTAAATTTTAAATATTAAGAAATTTAAGTGTAATCATTAAAATATTTAAAAAACTTAATTATAATCTACCCAAAATTTATCTGGGTTTGATGGACTTTTGATGAGTTGGGCAATCAAATTTGCAATTGAGAGAGGAGGTTTGGCGACGTAAACGAATAGAATACTCACTTAAAACTCCACAATCAATGTGTACAAGATAGTAACTTGATACAAGTAGAAGATATAAGTAATTTTATAAAGACTATTTTTATCTTAGTTTTGTATATTTGTCAAAATATATTTGATTAGTATATTTTATTTATTTAGGATCAATTCTAGGATATTTATTTACTTAGTTGTATTTAGAGAATATTTATATATTTTTTATTTTATGTTCAAATTTGGCATCTAATCAAATTTGTCATTTTCTTGGTAAATTTTGAATTAATTATCAGTTAGAGTACGACTGTGATTAGGATTTATTTTAAGTCTCCCGTTCTTTAAATAGCAATCTTATATCCCATCGAAAAACATTTTCTAAAATTAATCATATATAAAAATTATAATCTATTTTTGTTTATTCAAAATAATTTGAGAACGATAAGAGAATCCTGAAATTAAAATACAGTTTTAGAAACTAAATTTACATTTCTACTCATTAAATTTTACGAAGTTAAAATATTTTCATTCATTAAGTGAATTTTCATAAAAATTTAAATATTGAAAATGTAATTTTAGTTAATTGTTATAATTATGTTTCAATTTCAGAAATCTTAAATCCGTTTAAGAATCCTAGCAAGAGCTGTATATTTGGTTGTTTTTATTCAAAAATTTAAAGCATAACAGTATTATTATTACAAATAGTTTTCATTTCCTGGCTGCATATGTTGCTAACTGATACATCATGGATGTTTTGTGAGCCAATTCTGACCATCTTCTTACACTAATCTCAAGAAAAAGAAAAATACAAATTAAAGTACAAAATCCGACTGAGAATTGCTTAGGAAGAAATTCAGAAAGGAGAAGAAACATGTACTAGAAATTAGCTTCGAGTGTCGAGGGGGCTCCGTTGCAAGTCATGAACGCAGGCACCTGGTCCATGCTTTGATGAACTGGGACACATTCCTTTTACCTGAGCCTCGTGCATCAATACATGCAGTTTGCTCAATTAATATAGATAAATTAGTGACCCCAAAATCATATGTTGACAGTGTAGATAATTACCTTTATACGTCTGCACGTATGTTAAACTCACTTAAATTTATGTAACTTACTATTATACATTAATAGCTTTTTAATATGATAAGTTGGATGAATTTTTAAAGTTAATATTCGTGAGATAGACGGGTATAAAAAAATGTAAGTGTCCAATATCTAACAAAAAAAAAAAAATAAATAAATAAAAGATGAATCGATCAAAATGTCCTTCCAAACAAGGCTCTCATTTTCTAGGCCTCCGCTGTTGGAGACAGCCTCCAGATTGGATTTGATTAATTTTATACCAAAACTGCTTAAAATCTCATTCTTTCATCTGCGTTTGCCTAATTCTATCTTCTTCTTCTTCTTTTTTTCTTTTGTTTTTTTATTATATTCTTTTTTAGTCAATGGGTATTGTTTCAAGAGCAAGAGTTTGAGGGGGAATCATATGGATTGGATTTGTTGTTTTATTCGAAATTGGGATCTAGTCGAGGGGCTCTTAAATCAATGGAGGAATTCTAGGATCACAAGATGATAGGTGATATTCCCGACCGACCTATTATGCCTGACCCGATCAAGGAATTTCTGAACCGGTCAAGGAATTTATGTTTCTGATCGACCCATTACCCCGACTGATCGATCCTCTCTCAGTTTTAACGTCGATCGGGCTTAATCGATCTCCCACTCCTTATGGCCTCCGACCGATCATGTCCACGTGACCTAACTAACATTCTGACATATCTCGTGATTTTCGGCAGCTGCCGTGCTACGTGCTCTATAACGGTTTAAATAACTAATTATTAAAATCAATATTAGGATCTACAATACAAGTTTCACCACCTAAATGGATGAAATGGAATGATTCAATACCATGCCCATGTACCAGACTCATACGAATCCCGTTCATCTATATATATACACGGCATGGCTAGCAAACGAGGTACACGGCTCTTGATATATAAAAACTCTGCCAATATTCCCTGAGAATTGAGTTAACTTTATCATCGGAGACTCTTTGACAGGCACCACACCGGTATTAAGCAACAGATACCTGGACTCAGATCGGATCATTGGATCTGCTCGAATTTACCGATTTATCAGAAGATTGAGAGGATCGTTGATTTTAAGAAATCTAATTCTAATGTTATATATACACTTTAGATTCTACATAGATTTTATTTCTTATATATTTTTTGAGAAAAATTTCAAATTTGAGAAAAATATTTTTCTAGATTTATGATTATTTGTCTGGAATTAGAAGATATTTTCATGAGTCAGTAATGGGAAAAGTCATGTGAAGAGAGAGAGCTAAAAGACCAAAAGAGAGAGAAGAGGTAAAGAAAGAGGAGAGTAATTTTATCTTTTTAATACTTAACGTGATATCGACTAGTATTTTATTTTAGGTGCAATTATAAAAGTTATTAGTACATAATAACGAGGTATAAATTTATAAGTAATTCTGACCTTAATTATAGGAGTATAAAAATAATTACCTTTTGACATATAATCATAAGAAAATTGTGTATACTTTGTCTAGGATTGAATAAAATGAAATAGGCTTATATTTGTACATATATCAGCAGTGAACTCATGCCTTGCACGGTAGAATATATTTATTAGTAAATAATATAAATAAAGTAATAAGTTATTTTTTAAAATGTATAAATTATATAAGTAAATTACTAATGAAAGTAAGTAAATCAAATTAACGATCAACAAAAATTTGTTGTAAAATTAAATTATCACAAACTCATTTGGGGAATTCTCATAGACATATTGAACATTCGTTTTAATATATTTTTGATGTTTTAAATTTTTTTGAGGTCAAGCACTACACAAACTTTGGGGAGCAGAAGCGTCTATCATGGAAATAAATCATTACTTGCACGAAAAAAAAAAAAATTAGAATTAAATTAATAATATAAGAAATATCCATTTACATCTATCCTTGTCCTTTAATTTATTTTTTTTAATTTCGGAAATTTGAAAACTAAAAAAATTCAATCTCGATCTCTTTCAATAGAATTTTCTAAAATAGACGTAAAGAAAAGATTAATATTTTCACAATAATAAAATAAATAAATAAAATTTTAATATGCATAACATTTTTTTTATTGGTCTTAATGTATTGTGATTTTATATTTTTTCAATTATTGTGTTGGCATACTTGTATTATAGAAAAATTTATTTTATCAAATTAGTTTTTATTACTCATGAAATTTTAAGCACATTTTTTAAGTTAATTTTTCTTATTTATCAAGTCTTATTTCATAAGTTAATATGCATTTATGTTAAATAATGTGTAATATGGAATCACGGGAAAGTTTATTTGAATTTGCATTTAATTCTACGACTAAAAAAGATCGTGGATAATTTATAAAATAAATCGTATTATTATGTAATAGTAAGAAACTTGAACTACTACATTGAGATTTTAACTGTTTTTAAATAAGTTGGCATCATTCGAACAACATTTTTGTCTTAAATGATTTTCTTCTAAATAATATAAATTTTCTTCTTTTCTAAAAAAGTAAAAAAAAAAAAAAAAATCTAAAAAAGGGTTTCAAATGGAAATTTATGACTCGACTTTCACATGTAAATTTTCCTATTTTTATTTTTTAAGAAATGTTATTAACATGCTAAAAACTATTAAAAAAAAACTAAAATCGAACTTTGAAGATAAAACCCAAATAAGACAAAAACGTGACAAAAATTAGTCAATTTATTTTAATAATGTCAGATATGGCTTAAATACAAAGTTATATATAAATGTTATGAAATTGAAAAGAATAAAAAACAACTGAAAAAGAATGCTACTAGATATAAATATTTGATTTACATTTTTTTCTTGTCATAAATAATTTAGAATATTAACTTTAAAAGCAGTAATAAAAGTTCTTCATAATTGGAATTTAGAATGTTCAACAATAATTCATACATTTTTAGAAATGTAAAAGTTTAATAATTTTCATTGTTTTCTCATGATTAATAATTTTATACAATACTATCATAATATTAAAGAATTTAAAATATTATCATGATGATTAAGGAGTCAATCATTATATTGTGATATATGAATTTTATTTATATAAATCATATTGAAGAGGAAGAGGATTATTATCAAGAAGTGTATAGCAGAAAAGAGAGGGTAGTCGAGCCATTAATAATTTCTGGGCAAATTTTCTGGTGGATTTCAATTTATAGGCCACTTTGTCTAATAGAAAAATGAGGTGTGTGTGTGTGTGTATATATTAAAGCTTGATCCTCATAAGCTCCATTCTGTTAGTGGGTAGGTGAGAAGGAGAATTCAAGAACAAGAATGCCTATTGACTTGTCATGTCGTTGGAGTGTCATACGGGCAATTGACTTTTCACGAATTTGCTTTCCCTGATGATTTTCATTAGAAATTGTGAACAACGAATTGAAAATGTATGGGGTAAAAATTTAATCTGTGGGTGCTCGCCATAATACCACCTTTTTCTTTCGGCGAAGGTACCTTGAGAGTAAAGAAAACTTCAAAGAAAAAAGTCGGATGGGGATATTTCACCAGAAGCTTACTAACAATTTAGTCAGATGAAAAGCATATAGAGATTAAAAAGTGAGTCTAGATGGTTAATAAAAAGCATACATTTATTGTTAATATTCTTTGAACACGTATAAGTATGGAAAAATAACAGTTAGTGAGATACCAACTTGATTATAATACTTTATTAATCCAACTAATCTTCTCATTCCCCAATAGTCATGGTGACAATTTATAGTGCATTTAATATGTGTGAGATACCTTTGTAGATTGGTGGGCGAGATGTTATAGATTTGGAAAGAATAATTGTCCCATCATGTTTTCTATAATTACATTAACGAACTAGCTTAGTTGAGTTGTTACAATGTAATTGGAATTAAATTAGATCCATATTTCTTCAATCTAGATACAAGTTCGTGAAGTCGGTAACAAAAATAGATGAGGTCGAAAAGATCACTATTGAACTTGGTATTCAGGATTTTTCTATATGTAAAGTCTATTTTCAGTATTAGTAGAAAACTAACAAAATAAATGACTAAAAAGACAAAACTTACATTTGAATTAATATTAGCAAAAGGATGTTTTGAGCTAGAAGTAAGGGGTGAAGAAATCGTATGATTAATCTATGTAAAGAAGGGTTGTAAGAAAGTTGAGTGTAGAGAAATCAATGGCATTTTGAATAGACTTAAAATTCCCCAGGAAAAAAAAAGAAAAGAAATGCAAAAAAAAAAATCTTTTAAATCTATCCTCATCCACACAACTTCAAAGATGGTAAAGAAGAAAAACAAGAAGTTGATATGGCCCTAAAATTAGGATAGGTATTAGAAAGTCTCCATGAGACATCAAATTCGTTAACCTACATTTCTAGCAACCAATCCAAAACAAAAATTGGCTTATTAGAATGCAACTAGCATGTGAGAGAGTGAGAGAATCAAACCTAGGTAAAGGCGAAAAATCATATTTAGTGTAAATCCTGGATGCTAAAGTGAAAGAAAGAATTTTTTGTGAAAAAAGTGTGCTTGTATTGAGAGATTTCAACCCTATTTATAGAGTGAGAAAGGTTACAAGTAGAAACCAACTAAAACTCTATGAACTATACAAACTCTAAATTTGTAAACCTATTACAATCCCAACTCTAGTTCAACTATGGATATACATTAACATTCCCCATCAAACTTAAGATGATTGAACATCAATCAGCTTGAGTTTAGAAACTAAATCAACAAAACATACTGGAGAACGAGGCTTAGTAAAGATGTTCACTGTCTAGACTACAAAGGAAATTGTTTGGAGATGAACGGTACCACAAGTAATATGCTGGTAGATGAAGTGACAATCAAGTCCAATGTGCTTGGTACGATCATGAAAAATATCATTATGAGCAATTTAGATAGCACTACGATTGTCACAGTGAATAGTGGTAGCTCCAAAGGAAGAAACATGTAAATTAATGAAAAGCTAGCAAAGCAAAAGAAGATCCTGAGTAGTGTCAACAAAAGTACGATACTCAGCTTCTATGCTTGAGTAAGAAACTAAAGTCTATTTCTTATTATGCCAGTAAACAAGGGAAGAGGCTAAGAAGAAACAGAAACTAGGTGTAGACTGAAGATTAGTAAGATCTATAGCTCAATCAGCATCGGGATAGGCACAAAGCTCTAAAGAGGAATGAGTAAAGTAATGAAGGCAACAAAATAATGTACCCATGAAGGAAATTAAATAATGTACCCTTAATGTAGTGAATGATACAAAGCATAGTGAGTGGAATGAGAAGCAGTTATGAACTGACTCACTAAATAAATAATAAAACTAATATTTGGGCAAATAATAGTGAGATACATAAGACTTCCAACTAACTAATGATAGAGTGTAAAATTAGCAAGAGGTATTCCTAAGGTATGAGTCGATCATTAGTTTCCAAAAGTGTGGAAATAATTTTGATATCACTAAAACTAGCCCATGTAAAAAGATCTAAAGCATACTTAGTTTAAGCAAGATAGTAACCATCTATGGTAGAGAAAATATCAAGTCCTTAAAAATAATTGAGCAGACCAAGATCCTTTATTACAAACTGAAATTTGAGGAAGGATTTTAGATGAAATATACCAGACCAATCATTACCTGTAATTACTATGTTATCAACATAGAGAAGAAGAAAGAAAGCTTCGTGATCAGTTCTACAAATGAATAAAGCTGAATCATAAGTGTAAGTGTTATTTTTATTAGTATTATATTGGCAATATTTAGGAAAACATTTGATTGCAATTGTTAGATTTAGCAAAATATCACAAGTTTGTTAATGGTTCACCAACACAAAGCCAAAGAGTTTTTGTTATGGAAAAAGAAGAAAAGAAAAGTTCTTATGTTTTGGCAGAAAACTAGTGTGTAAGCATGCCTCATAAGTAACTTCGGAGAATTTTGTGCTCATGAGCTACCTAGCATTGAAAACAATGTGCAAGCATACCTCGCAAACAGCTTTGGAGAATCTCACAACCACGTGGTGCCTGCGAAAGATTGGGGATAACAACAGATAAGGGAAGCTTTTTTTTTTTTAAAGGATTTAAGGTCCTACTCTTCACAGGTTGAGGTAAGTTATGGATATTCTAGCAACCAAGGTTAGGATTGGTTTTGTACAAGTAAATCATGGGATAGTTGATTAGGTAAACTTGTAGCCTTGTTTCTTGGAACCTTGTAACCTCTCTTTATATAACGAAGATTTTTTTAGTCTGATCTACTTAAAGATTCAGGGTTGTTTCTCCTTTGCTTTTTAAGGAGTTTTTACCCTTGTTAACAAATCCTTATGTTCATTATTTTGGTTGTTAGATTTGGGTACTAGTTTGTGAATTTGGGACTTTCAAGTAGTATTAAAAGCCGAGGGGTGCTTTTTGTTTGTGTTTAGACTTTTGTTTGAGCGTAGATCCATAGAGTATCAATGGGGAACCAAAGAGAAGAATAATATATTGTTAGGCCTCCGTTTCTTACTGGATCTAAATATCACAACTGGAAAGTAGGTATGAGAGCCTTTCTTAAATCCATTGATGAATGTGATTAGGATTCAATTACAGAGGAATGGAGGCCACCAACTGTGAGTGATACAGATCTCACACCTAAAGGAAAGAGGGACTAGTCAGCTGCAGATAATGAAGCTGTGGGGTAGCATAGAAAAGCCTTAAATGCTATTTCTATAATGTATATCAGGAAGAGTTCAGAAGAATCTCTAACTGTGAAGCAACGAAAGAAGCTTGGGATATTCTCCAAGTCACTTGAAAGAACAATAACAGTGAAAGTACCCAAATTACAACGACTCACAATGGCTTTTGAGGTAATATAAAAGACTGAGAATGAAAATTTTGATCAATTTTACATAAAACTCAGTGATATTATGAACTCTTCGATAAATCTTGGAGAAACTATCGCTCAATCAAAGATTGTTTGCAAGATTTTTTGGTCCTTACCTGATAGATTTCAACCGTAAGTAACAACTACTAAGAAAATTAAAGATATAGATGAAATGAAGGCTAAAGAGTAAGTTGGATCACTGCAGACCTAGGAAGTCAACATGAATCAAAACAAAAGGCACAAAGGAATTGCCTTAAGCACAGTTTGTAAAGAAGAAAATGAAGAAGTTCATATTTCTAGAGTGAGTGTTGTTGATATTTCCTTTCTTGTTAAGAGGTTTAAAAGCTTTTTAAAGAAGTCTTCTCTCAACAATATGTCAAAGTTTTTCAAATGGAAGAAAAAAATTGGAGAAGGGTCCAAAAATGACAATAAATAAGAGAAATCCAAAGATAAGCCATGTTTTAAGTGTAAATAGAATGACCACTTTGCTAATGAATGTGTAAACAAGGTAAAGAGGAAGAACAAGAAAGTATTTACTACTTCATAGGAAAATAAAGATGATTTAAAGAGTGAAAAGGATCAAGTAGAGGATGATTCAATAAGGTCTGGGAATGAATTTTCAAATGTCTTAGCATATATGATGAAAGCTGATGAATCCTTGATTGTAGTATAAAAAGTACAATCATAAGCCTTACATTGAGGGTGTTTGAGCTTAATTCATGTTTAAAAGAATAGAAATGTGAGTTTTAATGAATTAATAAAGGTCAATTATGAATTATAGTATTTTAACAGAAAATGACAAAAATAAGGTTAAAAGAGACCAACTCTGTTCGAATCACTTGCTGTTTGAACAAGGGTTCTAACAATAAAATGGCAGAAACATTCTTAGAGCTGAAAAAATTGTAAGTGTCAAGATCTTGTTCGAACGTTGGTTCAAAAAAAAAAAATCTATTCTAACACTAGATCGATCAATAGAGGCTGAGGTGAAGTTTCGAGGCAGAAAAAATTCCAAGTATGAAGAGATGGTTTGAACTCTTGTTTGAACCACAGTTTGTTTGAACAGCCATTCAATCAATAGAAGGCATGACAATCCTCAAGTAAAGAAAAATGATCAAGTTTCAGGAATCTGTTCAAACCCTTGTTCGAACTAGAAGTTTGTTCGAACCAATCAGCAGATTTGGGAATCTTGCAATTCTGTTATTTTGGAAATGATGTTTTAGTAATTTCAGTTTGTATTATAAATAGAGATGAGCTAGGTTGTTCTGAGGAACTTTTCGTTACGTACATTTCAGTTTTGGAAAATTTCATTTGTAGAGAGAGATTTTAGAGAGAGAAAGTAGATCAAGTTTACATTTTTATTGAATTTGGTATCAGAATTCCAGATTTTAAGCAGATTTTATATATATATTCAAGTGTTTTCATTTCCAGTATGTGTAAATAAATCAATTGCTTGAATTCAAGGCAAGTCCTATAGTTGATTTACTTAGCTTCCGAGGAAATTGGCTGATTGTTTAATTCTTAAAGTTTTGAAGGTTTAATTCATTTTTGATTTGAATATTTTTTATTTTGAGTTAAGATTTCATTTAAACTATTTATTTGTATGGTTTATGGTTTATAATTATGGTATCTAATTAGAATTATCATGCCTTTGTTAAATTGTATGGTGATTCCTAAGTTTAGAATTTATAAGGATGACCTATAAATTATGCACATAATGTGTTTGATATGTGACCATAACATAAAGTTGGACTTAAATTCTTATTCAAATCAGAATTGAGTTATTCCAAATTGATTTTCACATAAATATATCCTTCGATCTACCTCTTTGGAGGTAGATCGAGTAATTAATTCTTAGAATTATAAGTAAATCATTATAAGCTTCTTTTGGATTCAAGATTTTCATTAAATAGTTTTAACAAAAAGTTCAACAAATCCACCATTTTCAAACCAACTCAACTTCTATGATTCCTTGTGAGATTGATTTTTGTTCAAGATTTTTCTTAAATTAGTTGTTCATTGATTTTTGCTTAAGCCTCTGTGGACACGATCCGGTACTTACCGGTTATTATGCGTTAACGGACACTCTGCACTTGGGGTCGAGCCATATTAATACACAGTGGACGAGCAAGCAATATTCCCCAAAGAAAAATTCTAAATCTGGTGATTCTTTGAAAAGCCATGGTGAAAATGACATGAATGATACTACAGAATCAGAATG
>QLOD02000001.1:40987213-41003153 GCA_003260245.2 Sideroxylon spinosum
TGAAAAAGACACTCACGAGAAATTTGATATGTTGCACGATAAGTATAATGAGTTGTAGCAACAGTGTTTGGCTCTTATCAGAATGTGAAAAAGACACTCACGAGAAATTTGATATGTTGCACGATAAGTATAATGAGTTGTAGCAACAGTGTTTGGCTCTTACTTTTCAAGCTAAATAGTGTTGGGTTATAAGGCCAAAGTCGTTGAGTTAGAAAGAATGAATGAAACCTTGAAAAAGAATCAAGAAAGATTGACATCCTTTAATGTGGTGTTAGAGAAGGAAATTGAAGAATTAAAAAAGTAAATTGCTGAGAGAAAAAGTTCATTCAAGAAGTGAGACTCTGGTACCAAGTAAATTTGAATGACATCCTAGAAGCTGAAAGGTGCCTGAATGGTAGAATCGGACTTGGATGTACAAAACAGTCTTTAATAGATAAAAATCAAGGAAATGGACCAATCAAATTTGTATCTATAACAAAGACTAGAGACGAACCTTATGAGGGAAAGAAGTTGAGGGACAAATCCAAAATCTCTCACTTCTGCCAAGTGTTCTAAAGTTGAAAGTGGAAGCTCAAAAAAAAAAAAATATTCAAAAGGGAGTCAAAATTTTCAACAAAAAGTATTCCTTAATCTTTCAACTACTCTTCATGTTAAGGAGGTAATAATTTTTTTAAATCTAATTTATTTAACTCAAATTTTGGGCATTCTAGAAAGTTTGTTCCCATATGCCATTATTGTGGAATTAGGGACCACATAAGACCACATTGTCATATATTGTATGAGTTACCTTTGGATTATCTCAAATCCAAAGTCCATTCTAATAAAGATCTCAAAGGAAGAGTTTTTTTTGTTTAATAGGTTCAATGGCCTTCAATTTCATGATAATGTTGACAAAAGAGCTCCATTCAAACCAAATAGAGATAATTTTAATGATGGAGTGTTTAAGTCCAACACCAAGGCCATCATGAAAACTAATTTCAAATGCAAAAATTTTGCAAAAAACAAGGTTAGAAAAGAATAGATTAGATGTCATGATTTTAAATACTTTGTTGCACACGCTGCTTTTAGAGCACAAGTTTCAAGTATGTGGTACTTGGGTAGTGGATGCTCTAAGCATATGTTTGGTGTCATGTCTATGTTTTGCACTTTAAAAGATTATGATGAAGATTCTATCACTATTGGTGATAGTAGTACGTTTAAAATTCTTGGAATTGGATGTATTGATTATCCAGATCTTCCTAGACTCAAAGTTGTCCTATTGAT
Source organism: Sideroxylon spinosum (assembly GCA_003260245.2). Lineage (NCBI taxonomy): Eukaryota > Viridiplantae > Streptophyta > Magnoliopsida > Ericales > Sapotaceae > Sideroxylon > Sideroxylon spinosum. Next base: position 40,988,477 of record QLOD02000001.1, read on the forward strand.
GGCCTAAAAGCAAATTTGATTAGCATTAGTCAAATTTGCAACTCACACAACAATATTATGTTAGCTAAAAATGAATGCTCAATTTTACATAAAGATAACAATGTAATGTTAATGGGAATTAGAACTAAAGATAACTGTTTTGGACTTTTTACTAATAAGAGGTTGGTTTGCGATGTTGAATGGGATGACACCACTGAACATTGGCATCAACAGCTTAGACATGTTAACTACAAAGATCTTGTAAGATTATCTAAGTCTGAGATTGTTAGAGGATTGCCAAAGCTGGTTGAAGTGAAAAAAGTGGTATATAGGCCATGTCAGAAGGGGAAGCAAACAAAGGCTATTCACAAAAAGCTACTTCCTTTATTTTGTAACTTGTGCATGTTGACTTAGTGAGTCCTATTAGTACTGAGAGTTTAGGTGGAAAAAGTACATTTTTGTTATCGCTCGTGACTATTCCAGATGTACCTGGGTAAATTTTTTGAAAGAAAAATTAGACACTTTTCAATCTTTTAAATCTTTTTGTAATATACTAAAATGAAAAAGGTGTTAAGATTGGTATAATCATTAGATTAAGAATTGATCACGAAAAAGAATTTGAAAATGCTGAATTTTCTTACTTTTGTGATGAATATGGTATTTTACATGAATTTTCTACTCCCAAAACACCTCAACAAAATAGGAATGTTGTAAGGAAGAATAGATTTCTTTAAGAGATGACAATAGTCATGTTGCATGCTAAAAATTTACCTCTAAAATTTTAAGCTGAAGTCTTAAATACTGCATGCTACATTGACAACAAGGTTTTTGATAGAAAATGAACTAAAGCCACTTCATATGAGCTTTGGTATGGCAAGAAGCTTAATGTCAATTATTTTCATGTCTTCAAAAGTAGATGCTTTATTTATCGTGACAAAGAAGCACTAGGTAAGTTTGATGCTAGAAGTGAGGAAAACATCTTTCTTGGTTACTCCACTAATAGTAGGGCTTATAAAGGGTATAACTTAAAACATCCTACTATTATGGAATCAATAAATGTTGTTATGGATGATGATCATTTGAATTCGCTTTGCAGGATAAATTCTTGTAAAGAGGAACAAGTCTTCACTATGTGTCCCTAACAAGAGTCCATTTTAGAGGTACAAAATAAAGTAGAAGATACCAATGGTGAACCTAGTGATGATCATCAAATTGATGTAATGAAAGAGAATGAGAGTATGGGTCAATTAAAGCCACTAGATCCCTCATCCAGAATGAAACTGAGCCATCTAGTTACTCAAGTTATTGTGAGGTAACCGCTCCTATGAAATGTAGGACCCAACTTCAAAATGAGGTAACCTATTTATGTTACCTTTCATGCATTAAACCAAAAAATGTTAAACAAGCTCTTCTTGATTCTCATTAGATCAATGCCATGCATGAAGAACTAGAGTAGTTTTCACATAATGATGTTTGGGAGTTTGTGTTGAGACCTAATGATATGGACGTTATGGGGACCAAATGGATTTTTAAGAATAAAACTAATGAATTTGCTACCATTGTTAGAAACAAAGGTAGACTAGTCACACAAGGGTACACTCAAATTAAAGGAGTTGATTTTGAAAAAACATTTACACCCATGGCTAGACTAGGATTTATTTGGATTTTGTTAGCCATTTCCTACTCTTTAGGATTTAAGTTTTTTCAAACGAATGTTAAATGTGCATTCTTAAATGGTTTTATTCAAGAAGTTATTGTTGAGCAACCTAAAGGATTCATTGGTTTTAAGTATCTTGATCATGTATTTGGTTTGGACACGGTATTGTATGATTTGAAACAAGCTCCAAGAGCATGGTACGAGAGACCTGCTTCTTTCTTAATTGAGTTAAATTTTACAAGAGAAAGTGTAGACAAAACATTGCTCACCTGTAAAGAATCTAATTATATCACAATTGCTCAAATACATGCAGATGACATTATTTTTGGATCTAGTTCAGAAAAATGTGTAATGAAATTTGCTAAATTAATGAAAAGTCAATTTGAAATGAGCACGATGGGAGAACTAAACTTTTTCTTGGGTTTTTAAATCAAACAATTAAAACATGGAATTTTCATGTCCTAATCCAAGTGTACTAGAAAATTGGTTCAAATATTTGGGCTCTTTCTAACTAAGCATATTAGGACTCCCATGGGCACATCTACTAATCTGAACAAAGATGAACCTAGCAAAAGTGTTGATCAAATTTTATACCATAGCATGGTTGGTAGCCTCTTATATTTAATTGTTAGTTGCCTAGACATTACATTTAGTGTAGGCATTTATGCTAGGTATCAAACATTTCCCAAAAGATTCTTATTTGATAGCAGTCAAATGAATCATTTGTTATGTGAATGAGACTCTAGATTATGGCATTTGGCTTTCTATTGTTTCTTCTTCAAAATTACTTTTTATTAAGATGCAGATTGGGTAGGGAGCTATGATGATCGTAAAAGCACCGGACAATGTTTTTACATCAGGATTAATTTGGTGGCATGGCATAGCAAGAAACAAAACTCAATCTTGCTTTCAACAGCTGAGGCTGAATGTATTACAACTAGAGCTGTCGTGCTTAGGTTTCGTGGGTAAAGCATATGCTTTCCAGACTATGGTATTAATCAAGGTACTATATCGTCGTTTTATGATAATTTAAGTGCAATCAATATCTCCAACTATCTTGTTCAACACACATGCATAAGTCACATTAACATAAGATATCACTTCATTAAAGACCTTGTTAAGAGGCTTGTGTTGAGTCTAAAAGACATCCCCCTTGATAGACAACTTGCTGACATCTTTCCAAATCCTCTAGAATTCCAGGTTTGAATATCTTCATTCATCCTCAGGAGTCATACTCGTTAAATAGTTTTGCCTTAGTGAAATTAGAATAAATGATCTTACAATTATGGCTATGAGATTGATTAAGTAAATAAGATCATTTTGTGTCTTTTAAATTATTAAATATTTGAATGAGTAGGAGTTTGTTGAATTTGATATGTGTCTATATCTTAAATAATTAATTATTATCTTATTCTTATGAAATGTTTCATTAAATTCATGGTGAATAAAGAACGTATTAATTTCATTGTTTGATATCAAACACATGGTCAATTAAGATGGTACCTTTCTTAAACTCCAAGTATAATGACTATCTTGGATTGATCTATAATCGATTTAGCCACATTTTCAATCTCAATTATCAAATGTTGAAAGTTTGGAAGGTGTTGTGTTTCTCTCTTAATTTTGGTGATAAAAAGGTTTACCATCTTGTTTTCCAGATTGCATCAAAAGGAGTATGGGAGAAAAAACAATCAAAACAAGATGTGCGAAAATCATTATCATATTATAGTTTTTGAACTCCTCTTTGCTTGGAGGGATGAGGATCATTCAAATCAAATTTCAATGTCAATCTCTTCTATCTCAAAGTAGGAAAATCATTATTTTTCGTTGGACAATTGATTGGTTTGACTTCCTCATAGACATTTGCTAGAAAATTTGAATGTGGTACTATAACTAGTATTATGTCTCAAAATATTATTTGAGTTATTTTGAAGCACTTGTTTTAAATTGATATTCCATTAGAAGTACTACTCGAATCTCTGTTTTACTCAAAGAATTTTTCAACAATTTGAACAGTGTCATTAATGAATTACGTTTATGCATATCCCCTTTTTATATGCTCAGAAAATTTGATATTTTGTAACTTGATTGACATATTGTGTATTTTTTTTAAGCTAAAGAAATTTTGTAACTTTAATTTTTTGTTTCAGAATTAATTACTTCATTGAGTCAATACTATTTTTGGATATGTTATTTAGAATGGTCTTCATTTACATGTTAAGGTTACGAGATTCCATTCTCTTGCTAGCAACAGCTTTTGTCTTTTTGCCAAGAAAGTTTGAAAATTTTGTGTGTGGTTCAAAAGACTGATTTTTAAATCTTTTATTTTTTTATTTTAGTCAAACTTGGATCAATTGGCTTTGAAGTTAAGTATTTTGTCGTTCAGTGCTTGTTTGTCTTACCTTGCTCTCAAATACTCACCTTAGTTAAATATTTTACTGTGGTAATACATAGGTATATGCAACTGGTGTTTTGGTAATTTAACGGTAATGGCTTGACTTTTTTGCCGCCACTACCTCATTCTTTCCTATTCCAGCTATCTTGATTTTGGTTTAGTGAGTTTGATTATTCGATACAAGTAGTGGGAACTTGATTTTAGGGAAAAGGTACATTCATGGCTTGATTTTATTGGGTGATTGCACAAATGATATATATGAATATGTATATGTTGGTGTGCATATACTTGTTGCATGCACGGTGTCTTTTGCAGCCTTAATTAGCTGAACTTGTGTTGTCATCGGTTGAATTTGCTATATGTGTATGAATTTGATTGGATTGTATAGTGATTGATGAAAGAGGGTACTTACATCTAAGGCTTAATGATTTTTGTTTTTGAATCATTTCTAACCTTTGTTGAGTGTGTATTTGGAATGTTTGTGTTCTCTTACCTAACCGTGTATTTATCTCCATGGACTCCCTCTATCTCTCACTACAAACCTTTAGGTTTTGGATTTCTATATTTATGACTTTTTATCGAGTGTGAGTAGGCGTGATAGTTCTTTAATGGTGTCCGTCCGGTTTCCTCACCCCTCATTCTTTCTATCTGCTTCACCAAAATCCTAAACCGTGTGTTGTGTCAACCAGTGGCTATACATTACAACTCTGCGCCTCCCCAATCCATCTCTCTATTGTCTTCTCTCTCTGTATAGCCGTCCTTTTCCAAAACCCTCCCCTCAGTGTTCTCCTTGTTTGACTGCCATGGCCAAAAGCAGACCACCAAACGCCGTAATCATTCTAGATCAAAAGGCACCACCAAATCACCACCTGAAAAAAGAAAAAAGAAAACAGATGTCAACCACAAGTGTTGGGTCTTTCTCAAGACCAAATATTTCTACTCAGGTTAGTTCATGGTTTGTTTTCTCTCGTTCAAATTTGTTCATCGAAAGAAATAAGAAACTTTTTGATTCCGTCTTCTCTTACCAGCCCGTTCTTTTAGAATGCCTAGTTGATTTGTCACATCTATTCGGTGAGTATGCTTTCATCAAAGAGATTTTTACCAAAAAGGGTTGGGTCGAAGTGTTCTCTAATCTGCGCTATGCCTCTATAAGCATAGTTCAAGAGTTCTACTTCAATATTTATAATATCTCTTTTGAATTTTGGGTTTTTGACATAAAATTCTAAGGGTTTTGATTAATTTTTCTATCAATAGTTGGCTTTCATCTCAAAATCAAACGCACTCTTGATGCCCTGTACCCTAATCTTGACTGGTTATCTCTTCCCTCTATCACTGATATGGCTAAACCCATGAGATATGTGCCTACTACTTAGTTTCTGGGCATGCCTTTTCTAGCACAATGACTTAACTACACCCTTTCACATCCTCAATCTGATTATTAACTCCATCATCATTCCCACACATCACTCATCTGAAATTTTTAAAGAGAAAGTCAAACTTCTGTACTGTCTCACTAATGACATTCCCATTGACCTTTCTTTCCTACTATTACAAAATATGTTCATAGTTTTTAGCCAAAAGATTACCAGTTTTGGTCTTCCTTATGTTGTCTTCATTACGACCTTTCTCAGGTCAAAGTATAATGTTGTTCATAGGGTCAACGAAATTGCTATAGGTCAAGCAAAACTCACAAGCCACATAACCACCTCTAGAACCATAGCCTAGAAAAAACCGTATCCTTCTAATCTAACTCCTCCCCTTCTGGGCTTTTCTATGGGTCCATTTTCAACACCTTCTTCAACTCCTAACTCATCAAGTGGCGTTTCATTTGGTTCTACCTCCACTGACCCTAACTCAATTGTGGTCTATGCTCTTATCGCACTGACTGATTACCTGACCCATATTGAGGATTCCCTAATTAAGTAGTCCGAATCATCTAAAAGAATCTATGAAATTGATGGTTGACAGTCTTCAGCATTCACTGCTGCATGAGCTTGACTGAGTAAACAAGGTTGCAGCTTACTGCCAGAATCAAATCGACTTCATCGTGACTTCTTTGGGTCATATCTCCTTGTCTGCTTAGAGCTTCATTGCCCACCTTACGACACAAGTCATTAATCTCAACACTGACATAAGCAATTTGGTTAGCACCTTTGTAAGGACTGAGAACATGTGTCACCGGAGTTATTGGTGATACTGTTTTCTCTTTGCTGTTGATTCTGATACTGCCTCAGATACTGTTTTCTCTATACTTCTGCCTTTGATGATGCTCTTGTTTCAACATACTTATATTTTGTCTTGTTTATTACTATCTTCATTTGGTACTTTTTTGTCAAAAACCTTTGGGAACTTATGATTAAACTTTTTCTAGTTACTGTTTTGTACTGAACTTAATTTTCTTTTTAATTATTAATAGCTACGTTAACTTTTACTTACTTGCAGAACTTAATTTTTTGTTTATTACCTCTTCTTATTGGCTATTGGTTGTCATACTTCGTCAATTCCTCACAAAAATAGGAGAAAATAGTATAAGGGAGCTATGCACGGTTTAGAGCAATGTATGTTTTGAGGTGGAGTGTTTCTGATATCGCTTTGATACTATAACTGGCTATAGTGCTTGCATGATCAAGGGGGAGTTTGAGTATGTTTTTTGAAAATTAATTGACAACTAAACTTGAATTTTATATATTGATATGCTTGCTCGGGGTTTCAAGTTAATGATCAAGACTTTTGGTTCTTTCTGTCTTGTGCCTATTAGTCTTGCTAAAGGGGAAAATTGTAAGTGTTATTCCTTTTGTCTGTATTAGCAATATCCGAGCAAATATTTGATTGTAATCGTTAGATTTAATAAAATGTCAAAAGTATGTTAATGGTTCACCAGTACAAAGCTAAAAAGTGTTTGTGTACTAGTTGAGAAGGTTGGGAAAAAAAGAAAAGGGAAACTCTTGTTTTGGCACACTACAGAAAATAAGGGTATAGGTAAGGAACATTTTTCTCGCTGAAGAGTTAATTTTCCACGTTAAAGACTATAGCCGAGAAATATTTTTCCTCGGTGATTTCTTCACCTATGCTCAATCACCTATAATTTTTAGTGAGGACATTATAAGTTCCTCGCCTATAGTTCTTTTTAGCGACGAAAAACATTTCCTCACCTATTGTGATTGTGACTTTTGGCAACGAAAGAGTTATGTCGTATATACCTGTATCTTATAGTGAGGAAATTATAATTTCCTCGCCTATAGTATCTTTTAGCAAGGAAAAATGTTGCGTCGCCTATAGTGACTTTTAGCGAGGAAAAAGTTATGTCGCTTATCGTATTTCTTTTAGCGAGGAAATAATATTTTCCTCACCTATGGTAACGTTCGGTGAGGAAACATTTCATCATTAATTCTGACTTTTAGCGAGGTAATTGTGTTTTTCTCACTAGACTGAGTACAATAATGGCAACTTAGCGAGGAAAAAACATGCTTTTAGCGAGGAACATATTTCCTCACTAAAAGTATTGGTTAAAAAAATAATTTTTTATGAAGATTTAAGTTTCCATAAAAAACCTGTTATAATAAACCAAACATAGAAAAAATCTGTTATACAAAACATATTATACATGCCACAACATTAAAAACTAAACATACAAATTATAATATTTTAAAAGTTAACCCAATAATCCAACAACAAGCATCAAAATTAAAGAAACAAAACAAAAATATTAAGATTGCATACAAATAAAATAAACAAAGATAAAATCTAAGTTCAATATTAACTGTTAATGTCTAAAACTAGGGAGGTGAAAGTGCACTTTGAGTAGAAGTGGTCCTCGTAGAGGGAAACTCCTCAAACATTTGCATCAGACTAACAACCTTATTCGAAAGAATATTTCACTCAGTTTGCATTTGCTCCATTTCTTTAATGACGCCTTGAAGTTTATCCTGAAGTTGCGCCTCATGAGATCTCGAAGTAATATAACCCGAGCAGTGAAGATTACGCACGGAAGGGGGCTTTGGCCTATGGCCCATCCCACGTACATAGCCGGCTTTCCTCCCTAGGACTTGCATCCCTACTTCATCCTCGCTCAATGCGGCATGGCCATCGGGGGTAGGCTCACTAATTATTCTTTCCATCTCATCCTAAAATTTATTATAACTAATGTGAAATATTGCTAAATTATAACTAAAAAAATTACAATGTCAAACAAAAATTACAATAACTTACATGTAACTCTCCCGCCTTCGGGCAATACCACTGGTTACTTTTTGTTGTGTGTGCTTATTTCCACCATCCAAAAAAGCCCCACCTATAAAAAGCAATACATAAGTACAAGACTAATGATATAAATGAAAATACATAAACTAAAAATTACCATATTATAACGAGCAAGAACAAATGCACGTGAACCCATCGAGTATGTAATAGTTGGATGAGAACGATTCTACGCATTTTTAAAACATTTCTCCTACCAAAAAGAAAAAAAAAGAAAAACATGTTCAATGTTCAAATCATAACTAGACCATATTTTTTAATACATTTTTATGTAAACTATATTAACCTGGTAACTAGTGTCTGTCCATTTGTTGTTGATGTGCACTCCCAATCAACTTGCAATATATCGGATGGGCAACGCTCTCTCACCTCCTCCACAGTGAGTCCCTTCTCTATCATGTTCTTAAATTGCTTATACCACTTGTGCCCTAGGTCACTTAGTTGAGCCTTGAAAGTGTCCTCCACCCTCTTTCGTCTCACACTCCCAGGACTCACGTCAATATCAATGCGTGACTGTAATTGTAAGATATATAAGATGTTAAATTTTAAATTAAATATATATAATTTATAAATGACCAAATATATTATCACAAAAAAATTAATACCGTAAGCCGTGCAAATGCCTCTTCTTTATCTCTCTCACTAATGTCAGTGTAGCGGTGCTGGTTATGCAGTAGGAAGTCTCTAGCAATAATACCACTCTCGCTTGATAACTTAGCTGACTCATCACAATCGAGTGGCCGTTCCTGGTCAGGATCCACAATTACTTTCATGGGCTGTTTTGTCTTCTTGATAAGACAATCTAAACCAAGGTCCTAGGTAGGTCCGCGCACTGATTTAGTGGTCGAGGTAGACCCTAAGAAAAAAAATGAAAACAATTAAAAATATATACATATAAAAGTATAAAGGAATAAAGGTGAATAAAAATTTGATTTATACCAGCACTATTACTTAGTGTCTAGGTTGGTTGAGTGCCTAACCCCCTATCTTCTTGAGCCCCATTACTCAATACCCGTCTAGGATTTCTTCCCGGTGCCATTTGCAGATATATTACTTATAGATGATAAATAATGAACAGATACATAAATATGAAAAATGGGAAAAAAAATCTTCTATAACAATTAAAACTAAGTTCAAGTAACATTATAAAAAGTTTAGAATCTTGATATCACAATAAACCATAAAAAAGTTCAAGTTACATTGTAAGAATAGATCAATACCATTACCTTAAACTAAACCAATTAATCTGAGTTACTTGGAATAAACCAATTAATCGGAGTAATCGTCTTCTTTTTGCCCTCCTTTCTTATTATTTGTGTCATCGGAATATTCAATGAGCTTTTCATCTTCATCCTCAATATCATCAGATTCATAATGTTCTAACATGATTTCATCAGTCATTATTCTTTGTGTATTAAGTTCATTTCTACGCAAAGTCCCAATCTCTTGTGCATCTACTTGGATCACATCAATTGACTCAAACTCTTAGTATGCATCCTCAACTTCCATATTTGTAGACTCTACTTCTGGAACGTCATACAAGTGTCTGTGAGTGAACTTCTCCACAACTCGCCATTGGTTTCCCAGTTTCGTGTCAGCCACGTAGAAGACTTGTTTAGCTTGAGATGATAATATAAATGGCTCATTTGCATACCACTTCTTTATCACATTAAGGCTTGTAAAATATTTGTAAGTTTGTATTCCTTTTCTTCTCTCATTTACGTCAAACCAATCACACTGAAACATGACAACTCGAAAGCCTTTATATATTATAACTCAATCACATCAGTTAACAAACCGTAAAAGTCAATGCCATTATTCTCATGCACTCCGTCAATGACAACACCACAATTTTGACTTTTACGTCGATTATCATGTTCATTTGTATGAAATCTTACTCCATTAACGATGTACCCGCTATAACTTTATGCCCTGAAATTTGGACCAATAGCTAAAGCATAAATTTCATCTGTGATTTTAGGGCTTCTAGACTGATATAAGCTTTTAACCTATATATACAATACATGCCCATGTCACATTTAAAGCATATTAACATTTAATTAATGACTTTTTAATTAGAATTATACTTATATGTTCCTTAAACCATGTTGGAAACTCCTTTTCGTGTCTCATGTCAACATTTAACACACCGATTGTGTTCAAGTCTCTAATATGGTCACTTGATTTAATTGCACACGTTATAATATTGTAGGAAAATAATATAATAAATATAACATTTCATTTATAATAACACATATGTTTTATATTTGTCCAATCCCTCATAATTATTAAGCACGTATCGATGCATAATATGAAGGTCTTGTGTTGACAAGGCCACGTATTTTTCATCACCGAAAGGATGAACTTTAGCTAAAAAAATTGATAAACTAGGTTCTTCTCCATCTTTCTCTACACAGTTATCATTGCGTTCCTCTCTGTTAAATCTGGTCTCAATTCTATGAAGATACTTAGAGAGAAATGTCAGATATTCGTTTGCAATATATGCTTCAGTGATCGAACCTTTAAGATGAGCTCTGTTCGTCACATTTAGGGTACGTAAATATCTCTCAATTGGATACATCCATCTATAGTGCACTGGGCCACCAACCATCGCTTCTTGTGGTAAGTGTACCGCCAAATGAACCATAACATCAAAGAATGCGGTTGGAAAGATCCGTTCTAACTTACAAAGTATAATGACAATGTCTTTTACAAAGTTGCTCAAGAACTTTCACTTTCAACGTCTTGCAACATAACTCTTTAAAGAAGAAACACAATTCGACTAATGCCGTATACATTTCATTATGCAAATATCCACGCATTCCAACCGGTAGAACTCGTTGCAGTAGCACGTCACAATCATGACTCTTTAAACCTAACAACTTTCCTTCTTTCTCATTGACTCAACGATAAATGTTTGAGGCAAACCCATTAGGGAATTTCACTGATCTTAGAAATTCACAGAAGCCATCTTTTCCTACGATGACAAAGTGAATATTGCTAGGGGCATCATAAGACTTGAATCATCCTCGACCAAATGTAATTCAGGATGTATGTCCATATCAGCTAAATCTTGTCTAGTCTTTACAGTATCCTACGTCTTCCCACCAATATCTAGTAATGTGCCAAGTAAATTGTTGCATATGTTCTTTTCGATATGCATCACATCAAGATTACGTCGTATCTTCAATTTGTGCTAATAAGGCAATTCCCAAAATATACTTTTCTTCGACCAATTCAATTCTTCTGACTCATGCTTTCTTTTCTTATTATTCGGGTGCTTTTCAGGTTTGTCAACTTTAACATGTCTCAATTGTTTTAGGATATCATCTCCTGAAATCTCCTTAGGCTTATCTCGAAGTTTTGATTTACCATCAAAGGCCTTACTCTTTCGCTAGCTATGATTCCGTGGAAGATATCGACGATGACCTATATAATAGATCTTACTTCTCAGTCCTATGGAAGAGGTATCCTTGTTGCACGTTGGGCATGCCATGTAACCTGACCGACCCTAAAATGTGTTTGGGTTTTTCCTCTCAAGTATAAGAGTGTAGTCGTAGTTTTAAACTCGGTGAGTTCGAGGTCGACTTCACAGGGAGCCTATGCTATTTAATTTTTTCTTTAGGTTACGAATGGATTTGAGGGTCGGTCAAGTTTTTGGCGCCGTTACCGGGGAGCCAAAATTTAGTTTTAGGTAAGTTTGGATTTATTTTATTTCATTAAAAAAAATAAAAACTTTGGGGATATCTAGAATTGCATGCTTTTAAGGTCGGGTAGAGTCTTAGTGGAAAATACCAAATTAGAAGACCCATCTTACCAACCTTCACACTCAAACTCTTACACCACCATTTCATTGGATAATTCCTCACCTTCTAATTCAATGCTAGAGTAGAGGAAGATGTGAGTGTCCATGGGAATAATAAGGATAATCCAGGACCTATACCATTGAAAAACCATATAAACCCAACTAGGCAGACTTCACCTTCGTGCATTATCTTGCCTTTGAATAAGGGTACCTTCACACTTAGACCTGGAATTATTCAACTACTTCCCACATTCTATGATATAGAGTCTGAGAATCCTTATAATCACTTAAGAGAATTTAAGGAAGTAAGTAACACATGCATGGATCAAAATGCTAATGAAGATGTAGTTCGTCTTCAATTCCCTTCGTTCTCGTTCCATTGGAACGTGGCGTGAAATGCTAACTGAGTTCTTAAGAAAATACTTCCGAACCCAAAAGACTCAGCACTTTAGGAGGTAAATAAACGCATTCTCCTGTAAACCTAATGAAAATTTCTTTCGTGCTTGGGGAAGGTTTAAAAACCTTTTAATGGCATGTCCTCACCATGGCTTTGAGCCATGGAGACTTGTAAGTATTTTTAACTAGTCTCTAACTCCTAGTCTAAAATAGCTTGTTTCTACCACGTGCAATGGTATCTTATTTGATAAGACTGCAGAAGAAGCCATGGATTTCTTTGACATGGTGGTCGAAGATTCTAATGATTGAGAAACGAACCCCCATCTTCTTCTAAACATAGGAACCCCACACCTAGTGGCCAATTAGAATTGAGTGAGACTTACGATTTGAGAGCTAGACTATCTACTATGCAGAATAAGTTAGAGTCCCTTGAACTCAAGAATAAAAAGAAATCGGTTGAGGTAAATATGGTTTGTAACGCTTGTGACCAAGTGGGACATGATCCCAATTCTTATCCTGATCTTCCTTTACCCAAGGAAAGTGCCTATGGCCAAGCCTACATCAATGGTTCCCAAAACCGATCATTTCAAAATAGAGGCCAAGAAAATCCATCTCACCAGCAAAGTGGGAATGTTAATTATCAAGGGAGAAACCAAAATTCTAACTTCTATCCCAAGGAGTGGAGAGCTCCACCTGGTATTCCATGGAGGAATGACAAGCAAAACCAACCATTTCAACCACCTCCTGCTCCACTTCTTGTACCATCACCTCAATTCCAACAACACAATCCTGCTATAACATAACCGATGAAAAGAAGATCCTTTGAGGACACTATGTATCAATTTGTATATCAGCAGGTCAACATTAACAATCAAATGACTCGGAGTATGGAGGACATTCGAGGACAAGTTTCCAAGCTAACTCAAGCCATGAGTACCACCCGAAGTGGTAAAATACCTACTCAAACTTTCCCGTACCGGAAGGGCCAGGTGAACATTGCTGAGTCATCATCCTTGGGTACCACTCCACATGAACAAGTGCAGTCTATCACCATGCTGAGAAGTGGTAAGGTCATTCAAAAACCTATAGATCCTAAAGCCAACAGTCCTAATGATAACATAGGATCAAAGGGTGGGGGGAAGTTAGAGAGTCAGATGAGAAAGAAACGGAAGAAGAAAATGAGGGAAAAGATAAAGAGAATGAGACACAAGATCAGGAAGGGAAGAATATGGAAAAAGAGTCAAGAGAAAAAGAAAAGAATGTTGATGGAAGCATTGAGTGTAGATAGAAAGACCAAGATTATGTACCTAAGCCACCTTTTTCCCAAAGATTAACAAAAGGTAAGAATGAGATGTTGAATTTAGAAATTTATAAAATTTTTAAACAAGTGAGGATCAACATCCCTTTACTTAAAGTTATCAAGTAGAATCCTTCTTATTTTAAATTCTTAAAGGATATGTGCACTGTAAAAAGAATTTTAATTGATAAAATATTCAAAAAAAGAGTGCGAAATGATGTTAGGATCAACAATGATTGTGAGCAATCACATCCTCTAACTTAAACATTGCTAGTCCCTAGCAATGCTTTTTATTAAAATGAAATGCAACTACTATCCTCTTTCTCTTTTCGTTAAAAACACTGCTGCACTTAGCAAGTGCAGCAAGCCCTTTAAACCCTTCGGTTTCCCCCAGTGGACGAGTAAGGTCTCGTGAGGGTTTGCAGTGAATTTACCCACAAAATTCTAAGATATAATCTCAAAGTATTAAAAAGTGATCAAGATACAAAATGATTCAAGTTTAAGCCCAACAAGTCACAAAACCCAAATATCATGTTTAATTCCTAAGTGCTAAGCATAAATGCATAGGCTATCAAAATGGAAAGAGCATATATGGAAAATTGTTTTATTCATTCAACAAGGTTTCAAGAGCATAAATGGAGCTATGTTTTGACTTCAAATACTCACTCGGTACCATTCATAGAAAGAAGTTCACTCATCAAGAGTTCACACATACTTATTAGCATATGATACTATTCTAGTTGCACACAACCCAACAAATAAGTAAGTGAACTGAATTGAAGTTCAAAGTGGATAGCTCATAAAAATGTTTCAATGCATGTAAGAAATCACACCACAACCTACATAAGACCACTACATGCTCAATATAAGAGTTGCTTACTTAGAATCCAC
>QLOD02000001.1:41030701-41049632 GCA_003260245.2 Sideroxylon spinosum
AAACACTTCCTCCCTCTTTACAACCACACCATTCATAAAGTTTTGGCCACTTGCCAACCCTCTCTATCATCTCTCTTTTTCTTTCTTTATCCATTAATATATACAGGGCTTAGTCGTCAGAGCTGATATATATATATATGGTGACGTTATATATGCATCCCACATTCTTTTTTTGTTATCTAGTTCTTTAACATTTTTTTATCACTAAAATCAAATAAAAAATATGGTATAGGATATTATAAGGTCAAATATATATGTTCTGTAACAACTATGGGAAGTAACAACTGTGTGTGTGTGTGTGTTTGTGTGTGAGAGAGAGAGAGAGAGAGAGAGAGTAGTCCTTGATTATGCATTGATTTTCATCACAGTAATTTAGTAAGTTCAATTTTATGATTTTGAATACCCCAGTTGATGTTTATGCTAGATTATAATCTTTAAAAAAATAAGAAAGAAGATTATCGCAAATTATGTAGAATTTTACAGTTTGTGCCAACTATTAACTTCTGATTACTGCATTGGTTAGATGAAGTACTTGACTTGTAACCATTGATTGCCGTGGATTGCTTATAGATATCCATATGATTTTAATTAGCCTTACTTTTAGCTGTATAACTACTTTTTATAACATCAATTATATATATCATGTTATATATATGCAGGTTCCTCCAGCTCTTTATGATGAGCAAGGGAGGTCACTAAACAAAGGCAGCTTCTACATATCTGAATCTAGCCCTCCACTGGTCTCAGAAGCATACTTCAAGCAATTCCAAGAGGACTTGCCATTGTTCCTTCGATCGCGATCCCAAGAGCTTGTTAATGGAGGAAGAATGGTGCTAATCTTTCTGGGCAGGAAGGGTTCAGACCATGTTGACAGGGGGAACTCCTTCTTTTGGGAACTTCTCTATCAGTCCTTTGCCATTTTGGTTTCCCAGGTAGTTCACTATGCACTTTAAAATATTTAACCTATTAGAATATTCTATAATTATAAGATTGTGGCTGACACATAATTCTGATTGATTTCTGGTAGAATTTTTTTTTTTCTACTTTTTTGTCCTACTTGTTAACTTTTTAAGGATTCACACATGCATGTTTATGTTGTTATGTAGGGAGAAGTTGAGGGGGAAAAGCTTGACTCTTATAATGTTCATTTCTATGCACCATCCAAAGATGAACTAGAAGATGAAGTAAGAAGAGAGGGTTCTTTCGAAATTGACAGGCTTGAGATGTTCGAAATAGAGAGGGAGGAGGAGGGTGGCATGAGCAGCGGAAAGGCGGTCGCCGGGACGGTTAGAGCCATCCAAGAATCGACAATAAGTCACCATTTTGGAAAGGGAATTCTGGACAATCTGTTCGAGTGCTATGGAAGATTGGTGGATGAGGAAATGGCCAAAGAAGAGATAAAGCCTATCAATTTTGCTGTCGTTCTTAGGAAAAAACTATGACACGTTAAAATTTGGCTGTGAAATGGTTAGGTTAATTGCCTATGTTGACACGGGTGTTGGCAGTTTATGATCAATTGAATGAAATCTAGCATTCCTCTAGTAACTTTTGCAATGAGAAACAATTAATTCATTTGAAATAAAGCTACACAGATGGAACCCACAAGTGCCCTATGAAAACCCAGTGTAAGGGTTTGGTGTGGCAGTGGGCTAAAACTTGTGTAGAAGAAGGGTTTAGTTTAAGATCTTGGGCTGATTAATTCAGCCCAATTCCTTAACAAAAATGCAGATTAATGCCCTTTAATCCCATCCCAACCTAACGCAAATCTCATTTTCAATACAAAGGAGTTTGGTAAAAAAATAATAATAATTCATCACCTAAACCTCCTCTATTAAAAGAAATTTCAACAGTTAGAATATAGTAATTAGATAAGTTTAATTAGCACTTCCTTTTGACGGTGTAGTTTTTGCACCACGCGGAAGCAGCGGAAGTGCAAACAAACATCTAAAGAGAATTATTAAGGTCT
This sequence comes from Sideroxylon spinosum, assembly GCA_003260245.2. Taxonomy (NCBI): domain Eukaryota; kingdom Viridiplantae; phylum Streptophyta; class Magnoliopsida; order Ericales; family Sapotaceae; genus Sideroxylon; species Sideroxylon spinosum. The sequence goes on from QLOD02000001.1 coordinate 41,032,668, forward strand.
GGGATTAGGTGAATACATCCAAATTCCCGACCAATAATGAGAAAAGAAAGGTCAGGAGAAAAGTTATGCATGGGTAACAATGTCGGATAATAATGTTGGATTCTGCCCCCCATTGAGATGCGGGCAAGGCTTTTTATTTGTCAATTGAAGTCTACTAGCCACAGGGATAAGAAAAGGTGTTGGGTTCACAACTAATTTAGCGAGGAAGATAGTGTAACATTAAGTATGAATTCAAGATTTAGACTTTATCTGGATTGAACAAAAAAAATTTAAAAATAAGTTATAAAATTTTAAGTTAGACAAAAGGTTTAAAGGGAGTAAGTTAAATTACAAAAATTTAGAATAAGTTAAATTTAAAAAAAATAAATTAAAATATATTTTTTTTAACCAAGTTATGCCAAATTACTGCCCAAAATATCCCAAGTGTCAATTCACCTCTGGCAATATTATTGACACGTTTTGCACCTTTGAAAGTGGCTAAACAAACATTGAATGTTCAGATAAGAAGTGTATTAATATTTTTGACAACGCAATAATGCGAATCAAATTTTAAAAAAAAAAAATATGAATATGATAAATTTTAAAAATATATATATATATATTTGATTCTATAGCAATAACATAAAATTATTATAATTTAATTTGATTTTAAAATAAATTAATTATTTAAAATAATCATTAAATTTTGAGATATTTAAATATAAATATAATTATAAATTCGAATATGACAACTCAACCCCAATTGCGACTCTAATCTAAGAGTCCAAGAATACGAGAGGGTTCCAATCAGAAAAGGCCAACCAAGACGAGGGGTAGGGATGGCCATCTTGACCGACCCGTTCGTACCCTACCCGATCTCCATCCCAAATAGGTAAGGGATTTGGGGATTTTTTAGGGATTGGGTAGGATATGGGGACAGTTTTTAAAAAAATTTAGGGATCGGGTAGGGTACGGGCATAACCCAGTCCCTGTCTCGTACCCGCCCCGTTCTCCGTCCCGTACCCCCCGTTCTTATACCCGATACCTCCATATATATATATATATATATCTATATTAGGGTTAATTAATGTTTAGATCTCGGCTCAAAACTCGTCGCTTCCCAAATCAACAACCCTACTAGTGCCAAAAACCCTCTCGCGCAGTCACCGTCCAAGCCGACCTCTTCGATGTCGCCGAATCGACCTTCAACTGCCAACCCCAGAGATGTCGTTTCTCAAATTGGTCTTCCTCCCAAGGTGAAGCGTCTACAGGAGCAAACAAGCTGATGGGTTTGTGGGGATTCTCTGTTTAGTGGTATTGTTTTGGTCTCTCTCTCTCTATCTCTCTCTCTCTCTCGTTTTTTTTTTTTTTTTTTTGTGTTTTGTGCAGTTCTTTGTTTGTGAGGCTGGTGTTTTCCTTTGTCTAATAACCTCATGCACTTCTCTGTGTTTTGGAAATCAACGAGAGTTTATGGATTAATTTTCTCATTTTTGGGGAATGGTGTGGAGTTTTTGGGTTTATTGTTATTGTTCATTGATTCGTAGGTAAAGAAAAAATAAATAAAATTAAAGGGAAGGCCGGGAGTGGGTTTGTAAGGTGTTTGGGTGAAAAAAAAATTAATATAATGAAAAATTTTAAAAAAATATATGTTATTACTTTGTTTGATTTGCATTTATTAGAATTAAAGTATACATTTTGGATACCCGATTCTCTGCAGGGATCCCTATTCCCGGTTTGGGGCGGGGATGGGGGTAAAAATAAATTTCCGTTGGGGATTGGGTAATGTATAAGAATTGATTTAGGTTCGAGGATCAGATACGGAGATGTCCCCTGCCTGTCCCCTGCCCATCCCTAAGGTGGGGTAGTTTGCTTCTGAATTATTTGAAAGGAGAAGGGAATGATCAGGCTGAGGAAAACTAATGCAGCGGGACAAATGACAAGGACACAAATTCTGGCATTATCTTGCTACAAGTACTTGAATTAAATAATTCCAGTATGCCAACCCTTTCGTTTCCATCAAAGTACACCTACCTGACTTGCTATTGTGACCTATAGATACATATATATAATTGGTTACAAATAGGAGGGGGGTCCTTCCTCTTCTCTCTTGTCTTTTACTTCTCTTGCGCCCCGTTTGAGTTGAAGTAATCCCTGGGGTCCCATTTCATGCATGCAATTTGTCTAAAGTTCTTTTTCGAGACAGCATGGGTTGTTTCCAGTAGTACAATCTCTCTGTGGGCATTTATGATCTGTTTCTGAGTTGACACAACCATAAAATTGCACCTCCCGAAGTATCCAAGTATCCCCCTGGCAATATTGCCTTCTACTTTGTTCTCATATAATAATTAAGCAACGCATGCAACAAATGCAGAGAAGTTCCAACTTTCAATCACTACCCACCCAAAAAAAAAAAAAAACTAGTGACACGAATTTAATGACTTGGCTCCTCAATCCTTGATTTTATCGAAGGGTTGACAATAAAATCTTTTGTGGTTCCATTATGCTGATTTTCCTTCTTCAATTCTTATATTGTAATTATTTATATATTTATTATAAACTGAGTTTGTAATTTCAGATAAAAATATACTGTTGAGATTTAAAAAAATAAAAAAATAATAGCATAAATAATAATAGGAGAATTAGTCCCTAATTTAACGATATTTTGTAAAAAAAAAAAAAAACATAAAAAGGTGACAAATCGTATTCGTAATCATATCTATTCATGTCAAAACCCAATATTTTAAAATTTAACGAATAAGCTACTTATTTTATAATCGGATCAAGTTCATGTTAAATCGTATCAATTTTGGATTAGCATATTCATGTAATGATTTATTCAATTTTTGTCACCATTAATTTATGTTTTAGATGCTATTAGGTCATGTCAAACATCGTTAGCAGGTAAGGGATACCAATTAACTCATATGATAGGATGGAAGGTGAAAAAATTAAACAAACTATCAAGAGGTCGGGGTTGAGGTGGGGAGAGGCACTGATAAATTGTGTCCTGATCAGCTGGGAATCTGATACAAATATACACAGGGAATTGAGCGATAAACAATTGAATTAACTCATCAGGTCCCAAAACTGAAGGGTTCTTATTCCTATCTTGAAAATGGGGGGTGATGGTGTGACATGGTGCTGACATTGAAGAATATATACCCTTCATTTATGGCTACTATTTACTCCAAAAATCAATTAATAAGGTGATACCACTATTTTCAATTGATCAGCCAGCTGGATTCTATTGCTGTGGTGGATGAAGTATCATATCCAAAAACCCAATTCAATAGGGTTTCAAGGGTTGCAATGAAAAATTTTCTACAGAACTAATGAAGGGTTACGCTGTAATTAGAAGTTATTGATTTCGTCACAGAATATTTATTACCTTATTTATCAATACAGTTAAATTCATCTTGATTGCATCATAACCCTTCATTCTTCCAGTGTAACCCCCACAGTGGATTCTTCACTAAAGTCTCGAATCTCTCTAAGTTTTTCTTCCACATCAAAAGGTATATTTTTCCCAGTTCTAACTTTTTTTTTTTTAATAATTAAACCAAGTGGTTTGATAAATAATTGAGAGAAAGCCAATACATCCTATACATAAAATTTGAAAATGAGTGGGGCCATTTCTATTCTGAATTAGAAGAAAGTTAGCAGAGAAGGAGCACGCTCGCATGCAAAGAATATATATGTACATATGATGAAGATAATATATATATATGAAGATAAGTTTCTGGGATGTTCCTTTCCTTTTGAAAGTCTTTTCACAAATTTTGTATGGGTGCCCAAATGCACTAATTCCAAGCAGAAACTGGAATAAATTCTCCCCTCCCGAACCCAATTAATTTCTTGATTTGCCATAATCATATAGCATGTTATTGATTCCAAGAAAAGGAAGGGAAGCCTACTTATACGGGGATAAGATACCCATTATATAATAACATTTAAATAAAGATATGGTAGAAAATAATTTTACACCGTAGTTGGTTTGGTTTGTGGTTAAAAGAGGTAAAAGTTGTATTTTTAATATTTTATTCATTTTAATTATATTTGTTGCACTTCATGAAATTCCAAATGGGTTAATATTTCATTTGATGGATTAAATGTTAGGCTTAATAGAATGGATAAAAGAAGTGAAAAGTTGTGAGAAGAAGATAAAGTAATAGTTACTCTTAAAATTTATCATTTAATTTTTAACTCCATACCAAATGTACCCTTGGATTAAATTGAAAAGGGTAACAATTAGATTAAAGATGTATTTGGTATAGGGTTACAAATTTATAGAATTAAATGTTACCGGAGTAAACGATAAATTTGTTATCACACAACTTTATACTCATTTACACCTTACGATTTGAAAAGTTAACATCTAACTACTAAAAAAAAAAAAACTTATTAACCCGTTTAAATTTTGTGAATCATATATAAAATAATCAAAATTGATGAAATTTTGCCTAGATAACATTTATTGCTATTAACTTCTTACCAAATGCACCTTAAATTGAATCACTATCATATTAAAAATATGAAGGAATTCTTGTGAAAATACCAAAATAATAATAATAATGATGATGATGATAAAAGCTTTGGATATGCTATAGTGCTTTCTCTCAATGTTGACAATAAAAGCCATTAAAGAAGTGAATGAACTTCACTAAAATCAGGAAGGAAAATGGGGGATCAGTGTGTGGCAGGAAAGCTTTCTTTTGGAAAAGAAAACCTCTCCCAACAAAAGGATAAGAAGAGCAAGCAGCTGCATGCATTTGTGATTAAGCAGAACCCTATGTGCCTCTTTCTTCTCTTCTCTCCTCTTTTCTTAACAAAAAAAGGCACCGTCTTTTGGCACCCACCACTAATAAACACCCCCCATTAGAAAACACCCAACCCAACCATCCTACTCTTTGAAACTCAAAAGAGAGAAACAAAAAGAAAAACCAGAAAGGAAAAGGGGCAAAGTGTCCATTATAGGATTTCACTATTGACCCTCCTTTTAGAATCCCATGTTCAGCTAAATTACTTGTAAATTCCCAATTATCTTTCTCAGTGGATTTAGTAATGATTGCGCGAAAATTAAACAGTAAAAAGAAAGAAATAAAGTTGAGCGGCAAATATGCCGAAGATCACTTAATAGAAAAAGTAAAAGTGACTTCTCTTAATGAAGAGATTAGTGATGCATGTTGATGAGGTCCAGTAGACAAAGATAGCTAAAAGATGCACTAAATTTTTGTTATTTATGTCCTTATTTATTGATAAAATTTTCTTTTGACTTGTTGTTTCAATACTTTTGCTTTTACAATTTATTTTATTTTTTTAATTTTTATATCTATTTACTTGAAATTTGTATTTTAACATCTGCTAATTACAAACTCTGGTTACAATCTAAAGTTTCGTTGAAAATAAATTTCTGATTACTCAGTTTTTTATTTTTTTTTGTTTTTAAAAAAAATCAAATTTATCTTTTTATATTTTAAATTTTTTTTAAATCATGAAAAACAAAAGTGTTAAATTATCCACAAATTAAAAAATTAACTAAAAATATTTTTTTTTTTTCCTTTCCAAATTAAGTTTAAGGGGGATACTGAAAATAAGACTATTAAAACACGGTTATTTTTATCTAATTAGTTTATTTGGGAAGAGTAACTCTGTTGTCTGAAGATTAAAAGCATATCTGCTCCGGTGGGGACAATGCGTTTTTAACGGCGGTGTGTCTGAAGAACTTGGTGTGACTGATTAGATATTTATCAATCATTTCGTCAAGAAAATTATTATTTGGATACTTCTGTAATGATTAACCAATCTTTCTTCTTCAAGAGGGGTCAAGCTTGTTAGTATAGTTATTAACGCCCGATCGAAGAAGAGTAAAATAGAGCAGTAAAAGAGATTGATTAGCCTTGAAACCCTGCTTAATTAACCGCCAATTCTTCTGAGAGATTTCATGAATTTGTGGAGAGAAAAAATATATAAAAAAATAAAATTATTAATTTATGTAATTTGTATATAATTTAACAAAATAAAAATATTAAATTTTTTTAAAAGATATCTATTCATTTTAGTTTTATTTTTAAAATTAATCAAAAATCAATAAAATACATTTAATTTCTTTTACTTCATTCTACATTTCTATGATTTTCCTCAATTTTTCTTTTTTTCCTCCATAAATTCATGTCAGAAACATAGCCTTCAAGCACACCCACTTTTGGTTGTTTTTGAAGCACTGATGATAGGAGGAAGGGATATGTTTTGCTCGGTAACGTTGAAGAAAGACAACATTTTTTTTATGTGATTTTTTATTTAAATTTTATTTTATTTTTATTTCTAGTTATTTTTAGTCATGCTATTCGTATTTGTGACCAAAAAAAATGCTTCAACGTAAAAAAATAAAAAACCTAGTTTTTACTATTGTGTATGTATCCCTTTTTTGGAGTTACTATTTTATAATTTATATTTTTATGAGAGCAAATCACATAGCTAAAAAAAATTTAAAAAATATATATATATATATATATATACACAAAATTTGGCACAAAAATCATGTATAAGACTGGAAAAAAAAAAAGGAAAATATACCAAATTATAAGTGTCTTAATGGATAAAAAAAAAAGTCGTAAAATTCAAGTAAACTTTTTTTTTTTTTTTTAAGGGATAAGTAAATTCTAGTAAACTCTCTCATTTAGTTATTCTTTCAATTTCATATCATATGCTGTACCCACGAACATATAGAAAAAGGCTTGATTTAGTTTGATTTATTCTATAACCACAAGCTCGAAGAGAAGAGCTAGGGCAAATTGATGGCATTATGTGTTTGTATGTATATGTATGTGTTGGTTCCACAAATTTTGTTATTTCAAACAAACCACTGGGAATATTTATCCAATCATAGTATAAGGTTTGGTTTGGGAAGAAAAAAAGCTAACTTTTTTGTAATTAGCTACTAAAAAGTTAGCTTTTGTGTTTGGGAAGGAAAAAAAGCTAACTTTTTAGTAGTTAACTTTTTAACTTTTTATTAATTTGACGTTTTTATTCTTGAAAGTTTAAAAGAAGATTAAAATATAAGAGGATAAATTTGATCATTTCAGAAAAAGTCAAAAATATGAGTAGCTGGTAACTCAACTACAAGCTACTCTTCCCAAACGTAACCTAAGTTCCAGACCTAATTTAGAATAATTCCAAGTACTGCCTTTCATCACATGTCCCCCCCAAAAACAATAATCCTACAAAATTTACAAATATCCTTTGACAAATAACAAGAACTTTTTTTGTTTCTACTCCAAATCAATGCCCACGGTTATACTATGTCTCGTTGTTAACATGATTCAACGAGCAAACAAAAGAGGCTTGTCTAATCACAGAAATATATGATCTTATTCTACCTGTAAAATTCAAAATTTTAAATTTAATCTTTAGATTTGACGTATTGACCGCTCAAACGAGTGCATCTTTGCACAAACTCTTTTAATTGTGTATCCTGTAGAATCCAAGAGATCAAATTAGGAAGCCTAATTCCAATAGAAAGAAATTTTGAAATTTCTCCAAGTTTAGACGAAAGAAACTGATATATATATATATATATATGTATGAGAAACAAAGTCCCCTAGACGCGAAAACTTACCGGAGGATTCAGTACCGTATTTACATAACAAACAAACAAGTCAAACAAAATACTGATGAAATCCATGTTATTTACTCTCTTTTTTCGGATTTTTTTTTTTTTTAACAGGTAACGATAGCCAACTTCTCCTCCTGACGAAACTTGAGTTGCTTGGCAATGAACTCTTCTACGGCGCGCTGGAACTCCTCATTGCTCAATTCGTCGGCCGGGACCTCGCCGACTTTCATGCATTTCTCCGTTTCCGATCGCCGGAGATCTCTGCATGGCTTCTCCGGACTCTCTCTCTCCAAGCTTTCCGACAGACTCCTCCGAAAGGTTTTCGCATCCGAAACCGCATCGGACTGCACAATTGAACTCTCGTCGCATTTTCCATCAGCGATAACGTTCGCTTCGGAGATAACCTGTTTGTCCTGGTACACGATCTCCTCCTGTACCGGCGCCGGAGAACAATTTTCCGGTCCGCAGTTGACGCCGCTGTCGCTATTGTTGATGATTTCGTCGTAGAGATCGGTTCCGGCGTTGTCGATCGCAGGTCCTTGGCCGAAGAAATGGCCGGACTTGGCGAGGAGAGTGATGACGATGGCGTTGCCGACTCCGAAGATGAAGAGAGGGCTGACAACGACGGCGATCAGTTGTCGGAAGTACCCGCCGGAGATTCTGAGGGCTGAAGGTAGCCAAGTCGAGATCCAAGAGAGAAACACGAGAGCCAAGGACATCTCGACGAGGCGAAACAATTTGGCGAGGGTTCGGAGGCCATTGTACCTCAGCATCGCCTTTGCTTTCTCGGCCTTCACGTTGTCGAAGTCAAAAGCGTCCATTTGAGCGCAGAGAAAATAAAATTTGAAGTCACAGTTTGAACCGTAAAGGCTAATTTTCCGGGAACGAAAGAAAATTTTGAGATTTCAGCGAGGCTTAGTGAGAGAATTTAAGTAGAGTTTTTTTTTTTTTTGAAGTGTTTTGTGAGAAGTCTCTCTCTCTCCCCCTCTCTCTCTCTCTCTGTGGTCACCACTTGCCTTTCTTTTATAGAGGTGCAGGAGACCGCAATCATAACTCTTTTCAAAATTCTTTTAATTTGATAAGGTAATAATTGAGACTTGATAGTTAGTGTTAAACCCAAATTAGGATGGCTTGAGATCAAGTGGACTGGGGCCCCAACCAGGGCCCATTCTAAGACTTTGTTTCTCATTATTAGAAATTAGAAGGGAAACTAGAATAGGAATTAAAACAGAAATGAGAAAGGAAGAGATGAAAGAAACGAAAGAGAATTATCATATTTGATACATTAAATGGTCGCTAAAATTTGAATAAACTTGTGTAGAGAGAGAGATACAAAGAAAGAATGGAAAGAAAAGAAGAGTATGTACTTTGAGTATTTTTTATTATTTATAGTGAGAGAATCTGACATGTTTTACATTGATATAACTATATAATAATAATAACAGTAAATAGTAACATTAAATGGTAGATAATGTAAGTCTTAGGACACGTGAAGAAGTGACTTTATTATATATATTCTGCAGATATTTTCTCCTAAAATATTTGAGTATAATAAGTAAAATAATTATATAATATAATTATCAAACTATTTAGTTTAAATTTAAACAAAATATACCTCTTGATCGAAGAGTATATTTTGTGGTCAGGAAAACATCATTGTGGTCGGATATGATATTTTAATCCTACACATTAAATAATAAGAATGAAAATTATTTATATCATTGTATTGTAATTCTTTGTAGCTAAAACTTTGGATTCCATTAATCCTTTAAAATATCAAATAATAATAATAATAATAATTATTATTATTATTATTATAATAATAATAAGATAAATTTTCCCTTTTTAACGGTTCCGTTCATTCCTATTGCCGAGTTCAAATGTGTACTAACAATTCAATTCTGATTGACGAGGTTGGTTCTAATTACTAAAAAGGAAAATGGTGTTTTATCCTTAAAAAAATGCATTTAACATCATGTAATGATAGAAAATATTAAAAAAATAATTTTTTTTAAAAATTTCTCACATTTTCCGAAAATACATCAAGCACCCAACAATTTAAAATTGATCTACCTTTTTTTTTTTGGGTCAATATTTGACAACACAAACAAACTCTAAATTTCAAGATTAACCTTTTTTTAATAATAATTTTAGAAACAATGCATTTTTTGATATTCTGTTTGGTTATATTGTTTTTGTATAGTCTTTTTTTTTTTAAATTAATATTAAAGAAACGAAAACCTAAAGATGTTTTGAGTGGCCATGGAGCAAAATTTATCTTTTTAATTTTTTTTTATACCAATATGCTATTAATAATATGTTTGGTGCAACAAAAAAATCAAAAATTTTAAAAACTTTTTAAAAATAATTTATTTTTTATCTCACTGTTAGTCATTATAAATATATATTTTGTTTTATTTTATCTCATTTATTATTATGTATGTTTAATTCTTGAGAGAGAGAGAGAGAGAGAGAGAGAGAGAGAGAATAGAACATTGCACTGAAACCAAATTTATCAAAAATTGGGTCTGTCCAGGAAAAGTGCAGGGGGCGATTTGTCAGGCGTCGGCATCGGTAGTCCGTACCTTACTAGGAAGCAGCTCTCTTCATGTTTTGTCTCTTGCCCTGAAACTCAGGGTACCTCAGACACCCCTAGACCCCCCCCCCCCCCCAAACAAAAAAAAAAAATTCATCAATTCGATTCATTGCCCCTCCAACTTTGACTAACTACAGTAGTGGTCACTTCACATCTCCTTTTTTTTTTTTTTTTTTCCTCTTCTCTAGTCATGTCATTTCAAGTCACAGTTAGAGAGCAATCTCTCACATTACGATTTTCGCTAATTTAAAATTTTCGCAATGAATAAAATAAAAGGTTGATTTAAAATAACATAAATTCAAATTTGTTAAAAGGATAAGGATAATTCATATAATCAACTCTAATTAATTGAAAATTAAAATTGAACCAAGTTGAGTTCATTAAAAAGTAATAAAACAATTGATTATAGTACTAATTGGTTATTTTACTTTATTTTTAAGTGAAAAAATATCTAAACTTAAGAAAGTAAGAGTCATTAGAAGAATCAAAGGGAGGGATCAATGTATTTATAAAAAGTCACCATGCCTTACTAATATAAGATAATCATTTTGAAGTACTTAAAATTGAATTAAATTTACTTTTTTCATCAGTCAATATATAAAGATTTTAGAATTTTCTTTTAGATATTATTAAATATTAAATAAATCTAATTATTTAATTTGGATATGAAAATTAAACAAATTTTTGGTAACACAATTGTACTGAAGCAAATTGAAAAATCAATATAATATTATAAATTACAACTATCAATGTATGAAGTTTATAACATAAAGACCATTAAAACTAGTTTTGGCACATTCCGATATTAAGAGTGATGATATTTTTAGACAATTCAAATCACAAAAATTATGTATTTTCAAGTTGTTATACCTATTAAACATGTTACAAAAGACATATAATTTTTAAATTACTCATTTTTTTGGGTTGACATTTTTAATGTGTTAGTTAATTCGCTTGACATGTATATTAAATTTATTGTGCATGTCGTGTTATCTTCATAGTTAATAAATTTGTATTAACTAGCGTTGAGTAATTTAATACAATTTAATTGATCTTATAATTGACCCAGATAATTAAATATATGACACGAGCCTAAGCTACAATGGATCAAGACTTGTTTATCCAAAAATAAAAAAAAAAATTGGATTCAGACTTTTGAGAATAATTAGCACCCAGGTAATTAAAGATATGACACGAGTCTAAGTTATAATGGATCAAGACTTGTTTATGCAAAAAAGAAATAAAAATTGGATTGAGACTTTTGGGAATAATTAGCTATAATGGATTAAGGTTGGTTTGGAAATAATTAGTTAAGTTTTTTTTTAATTTTTTTATATTTTTTTATAAAAATTAATTTAAATTTTTTGTTTGTTGTTATTAATTAGTTATGTTATTGACATTCGATTGTAAAAAAAATAATTGAAATAGAAAATTTGACTTACGGGTGAAAAAATTAGTTATAAAAAAAAATTTCATTCATAAATTTTTTATTTAGAATTTTTTGTAATTTATTTTTTTATAAATATAAGTAATATGTTTGAAAATTGTCAGATAAAAAAATTAAATTTTAGTAGATAAAATAAGAGCAATAAAAAAAAAGTGACTAATGATTAGAAAAGCAAAGCCAGAGAGCCAGAAAGAGAAAGTAGAAAGGGTGGTTTGGGCAACTGGTGAAAGGGCTTCTCTGTTTCGAATACCCATTAAATCACTGATAATGAGGCAAACCTAGGCTCTCTCTGCAACTGCAAGCAAGAAATGGCAAAAGAGATCCCAATGGGGAAATAGGGGGGGGCGAGATGGGTACAGCCATGGCCGGTGCCAGTGCTGTACAGTTGTATGCAATGTACTTCACTTCAGTCGTACTTCCCTATGCACCAATTCCTGTCCCCTCCACAGTTTGATGGACGCCACTCCCACCGTCTCTTTCTCCCAAATGCAATAAAGGAAGACTGATATCAACGTTGAGTTTGTAAAAGAAAATATATATATATATATTTGATTAGTTATTAATTATTTATTAAAAGATTAATTTTTTATTTTTTAAAATTTAACATTTCCCTTTCTAAGGTTTAAAAGAAGTTTAAAATCCAGAAAAAGTACATTCGATCATTTTAAATAAAAATCAAAAAACGAATAGCTAGTAGTTCAATTATAATATTTTACTTGTCAAACGAAGCCTAAGAGCCCGTTTGAAATTTTAAATAAATTAAAAAACTACTACAAAAAAAAAAAGACTTTAAAAGTTTTTACTTTCAAATTTCCAAAAATTTTTGTTTTTGTAAAAAATTTGTTGAAGTCCATTAGAACAAACTATTAGAACAAACTATTATAACGTGTTCTAATTGATTTTGGTAAAATTTTTAAAAAATTGAACGAATATTTGAATCAAAAAGTTCCACGAAATTTAAAAAATTTCTAAAATTTTCTAGATGTCACTTTTTGCATAACTTTTAATAACTTTATATTCAATTAAATACAAATACCCAAATAATTTTACAACAATTTTACACTCCAAATTCCAAAAGATCTTACTTTTGTTAAATTTTGAACTTTTTTAAGGTTCAAACGAGATCTGATTTTAATATTAGTTCTATAGAATCGATGTCGAATTTAATAATTTAGATGTATTAATATTTATTTTAATTTTAAAATAATATAAATGTATTTAAACGACCAAATTTTTTGAATTAACATTAAAACTAATACAATCCCAAGCTCAAACCCCCCAATTTCTTTACTAAAATGTGCTCCTACACATTCTTTTTCAGTTGCAAAAGTAAAATTTTTTTTTGAGAAAAGGCTGAGAAAGTTTTGAACGAGAATCACACCACAAATTACGTAGATAACTTTCTATCCCAAAAAGTATGCATATGTTAAAGTCATGTGTTGGGGTATTAAAAAGATACAATTTTAAATAATTTTTTATTATCTTAAAGTATATATTTAAATTAATAAATTAATTTGTGCTATGTTATATTCGTATCTCTCGTGAGGAATATTATTAACCTAGCTACAATTTAGAGTACGTAGTGCATAATTTTCCTTTCTTCCTTAGTGGGTAGATGCATTAGAAATGACTTGACATAAAGATGATATATTCATGCTTCTCTCTCTCTCTCTCCTTTCTCGTCTTTGAATTTGAGGAATGATGGACCGTCAATGAATATTTCAGGCATGTTTGGCATCTTAAAGATTTTGAAAAATCTATGCCGCTCGAAAGAAGCAGACACTCTCTTTAATTGGCAAGGTGAATTGGAAGGGAGCCTCATCACCCCCATATTTTCCATTGCTCGCTAATATTCCAAAGCTATCTGCTTTGTCGACGAAAGGACAGCACAGCACAGCACAGCAAGCATCAAATCTTAGGCCATCTTTTCAATTTTAATTCAGCTTTACAAACAGACGATCATGATTCATGTGCCTCCCTGATAATCAGTCTGGGAGTTTCTTGTTTCTCTCAACTGGATATCTATCATGCCCCATTCGATCAAATGAGTTCTTCTTGGGTTTTACCTTCTTAGATCAGCTCAACCAAGTCCATCAATAAATACATAATATTATTATTATTATTAAGATAAATTATGCTTATCTCCCCCTTAAAAGTTTGATAAATTCATTTACATTCAATATTTAAAATTTACAATTACCTATTTTATTTTGAAATTATATTAATATTAACTTCTTTCCGTTAAATTAACAGTAAATACTTAACAGAAAATATCAAAATAAACAAAATTTAAGTTGTTTTTTCTATTTTACCCATTTCTTTCTTATATATTCGTCAATTTTTTGGTTATAAAAATCTCAAAAAAAAAAGTAAAAACAAAAATATTTTGGGATTTCCTCTAAAAATATAAGAAAATTTTGGATATTTTGATATTTTCTGTTAAATTTTAATAGTTAATTTAACTAAAAAACTGAAATTAGTGTTAATAGTATTTCAAAATAAATGAGATAAATATAAATTTTAAATATTGAGAGATAGCAAATGTAATTATCCAAGTATTGAGAAAAAGTAAGCTTTACTATTATTTTCTTATTTTTTTATATATGTATTTAGGGTAAATTATATGAATCCCTAAATATATATTTTTTTTCAAATGTTATTAACTATGATCTTCAATGGTTAATGTTATAGATTTTTTTTTTTTTTTTCTTTTTGTAGGAGCAAACTACTAGTAAAAATTTATAAATTTATTTGAATTATATTAAGTGTTTTTGATAGGCTTTTAAAGATTTGGAAATATTTGTTTTTGAAAATTTTATTTTTGTTTGTAATAAAAACATAATTTAAAATAAAAAAATTTTAAACTGAAAATTCTATTTTAATATACAGAACTTAGAAATTTTAATTACATTAATTTTTATTATATCTAAAGACTTAAATAAAATTTTAAAAATTTTAACTTTTTTTCAAAAAATAAATTAATTTATGTTATTTCGTGTTTGTTTAGAATGTCAACTTTAAGAAAAAACAGAAAGAGTAGAATGTAAGTAAACTTTAGATCGTTGAGCGTTTGATGTGTTGTTTAAAAAATGTAAAACTATTTGAAACAGTTTATAAAATTTGATAAAAAATGGTAAAAGTTAATGAAAATTAATAATATATTTTAAAAAAAGGGTTGAATAAAATTGAAAGTTCTTGGAAAAGTTGGAGATTTTTTAATCCGCGCTGCAAACGCAGCCATGTATTTAGCTAAATGGCATTGAGCCCATCCTTTTAGCCTCCGGCAATGAAGACATGGCAGCGCCGCCGGCCATTCTGTGCAAGCCTGCGACCCTCGGCACTGCCATCGTATGCTCCCATCTTCCCAGATTTAATTCTCTGAAAATCGTTCCGTCTCTTGAATTTCCCACCCCGAAAATTATATTTTCCGAGGAATCTGTTTCCCGGAAACCTGTTTTGCCCTATAAAAGGGCCTGGAGTCCAAACACCATGACTGATTCCATTTCAATTTCTGCTATGGGGAGCAGCACCGGTGACGAAGACGTTACAAGTTTTGAACAAGAATCTTTCCTTAATAGTGGGTCGTCTGAGTTTCCCCCAAATTTTACCCCTGTCGGATTCGAATCCGCTCTCAATCTTCTGGTATGATTGTTATTTTATTTATTTATTTCCGAATTCACACGCGCATGTGTGTGCGTGTATATATATATATGCTCGAGGAATTGAAAATTGATTCGTTATGTTTTAGTATTAAAAGCTTCTGATTCTTTTTTTTTTTTTAAATAACAAAACGATTTGCGTAAAAAAAAATGAAAGAAGAGCTCCACCCACCCAAAGAAGAATCTTTTACATCTGAGATGGTCTGGGTGTATATATGTATATGTATGTATGTATATATCTTCCATTTTATATACATATCCTTAAGAACACACAAGCCCTCAACCGAGCAAAGTGGATAAAAGGATCTGTGTAGGCAGGAAAAGCCCAACTTGAGTTGGGTTGAGAGTATAAAAGCACTCAAATTCCAGAGTGTAGGAGAGAGTTTGACCCCCTAATTTTTATTTTTATTTTTAATTTAGTCCTGTCTTAAGTTCTGGTTTGCATTGGCACCAGATAAACTTAATGCCCATGCTTTGTTGAAACTTGAAATGAAAATTTTCCCCAGAAAAATCCTAACATGTTTGTTATGTCTTTCTTTTCTAATCTCAAAGGATATACTAAAATTGGTGATAATTTGGCAGTCTAGACTGCCAAATTAATACAAATCCTATGCAGCTTATTATGTTGTCAGGAATAACAGGGAGACCTATTTTAGTTCATTTAATCAAGGGCAATGGCGATAGAATAACAACGGAACGGGAAGGCCCTTGCTTGGTTACCGCACCAAAAACATGGGAATAGAATGAGCATTTCAATTCCCATAAAATGAATACATATTTAAAGTATGATGTAACGGAATAAAATGTAATAAAAATTTACTAACATCAATTTTCCTTTCTAAAAATTATAATCTACTTTTTTTTTTTTAACGTTTGGGTAAATATAACAAAGCATATCAATTTTCATTCTTTGCTTTTAAGTCTGTAAGAGATATATGTCCCTAAAAAAGGTGTAAAACTACAATAAATTAAACAAAAAAAAATATGGGATAATCTTTCTGAAAGGTGTTTTCTACAAAATGCCAAAAAAAATAACATGTTTCTCTCAGATATTTCCCTTATTCTGACAAAAGGCATATGTTTGAAACCTCTAACTACTCGCTTCTAATTAGGAATGGTAACAAGGTTGGTGGTATGGGCGCCACCCACCCCCCCCCCCCAAACAAAAACAAAAAAACAAAAAGGAAAAAAATTCCATTAAAATCAATAATGAGACAACAAACAAAACAGAGACAAACTATCTCAGGGCCATTGGAGGTTTATCCGATCGTTAACTTCAAGACCCCAGGATTAATCGATTAGTCGAGGTGCGCACAAGTTGACCCGGACACCTGAGTTATCAAAAAAAATATAAAGTTAAATTATTAAGGATATTTAGCAATTCTAATCCTTATCTCACTCTAGTCCCAAACCCTATTATTATTATTATTTTTCTTACCCCCCACCCCGCACTATTAAGGTAGGATGCCCGTTGGCATCTCTACTCCTAATTAGGACATGGAGCCAGACTTATTGTGCATCAATTGCCTTAGAGGCATTGTGTGCCTACACCTAGGTTATTGTTGGGCTCCTGGAACTAGCTAAAAGTTTTTTTATTTTTTTAAAAGTGATGCTCTCAATTTTTTCCAGAAAAGATGGAGATTCAAATAATGTATTATATCTACTTTGTTAG
>QLOD02000001.1:41116756-41130174 GCA_003260245.2 Sideroxylon spinosum
CTAAACTATCTGTATCATCGAACGATGTGCTAGTTCTGCCAGAGATTCGTCCTACTACAGGCTTTCTAGAAACGTATGATGGGGGCAGGGGCCACGTCTCCCTACAGCAGCACTTTTCCTATACAAAATTCAATGACTCTATACCCCTATACCCCCATTGGGGCAGAAAGCTGTCAAACACTCCCCCACTACTCTCTCTCTCTCTCACACAGCACACTCTCCCAAGGCCATCCCTCAGGCCCTAGCCCAACGTCATCCCCCAAGCCCTCGCCACGGAGGACAAATGTCTTTTCATTATGATTGGTTATTATATAGATTACTTGAGATTATGCATTTCTGCTGCCGCACAAGAGACCAGAACTTCCTTGTATTTAAGAGATTCTTACATTTATACAAGCTAAAAGGAAGATAAAGTGACTATGACAGTTGCTGTTAATGGCAAAAATCTCAAGTTTGTCAAAGGCAACAAAATGCATGTTGAAAGGTTGCTACTTTCAGTCTCAACAATTTCTACTAGTTAATGTATTTATTTTTATGTGAATTACCAGAAATGTTGGATGTTTACCTTTTCTGCGATGGATCAGCTAGAATTTCTGCAGCAATTTCCTCTAGGACCTCTTCCCATCCAAGTGGAATTGGTTGGTCATCAACAAAAGGATAGCTGTATGGGCATGACACCAAATAAGTGCAAATATAAGACACACGAATTCTAGAAAGACAATAGATCTGTTGTTTGATATCCTACTTGTGCGCTTTGCATGCTTCAAGAGCCATAATTGCTTTCCTCAAGTTCTGTTTCGATTTGTTAGCAATCTTAGCGGCAAAACTCATTGGTAGTTCAAAGTCTTCCTTCCTTGCTATCTGAATAAGAACCTCCATGATCTGCAAGGCAGAAGGGAGATGAATCAGAAGAAAATTCGGGACATAGTAGAACATATTGGCCCTGGAAGTTCCCCCCTGCTGCAAAGGCAGGATTGCCTCCCTATTCAACTTATGCTTATTAATGCAAGAGTGGGAGGTTGCTCTTTGTTATTCTTTCCCAACCAAGTAATACGACTAACTGAGAACCGCTGAACCCAAATGTAGCCGACTATTATCTATTATCATAAAGATAAAACTGAAAAGATGGGATTTTGTTTTTAAAGTTACATGTTCTTTTTGAAGATTTAAATGTAGTTAATAGTAATTTTAGACGTCATGTGTGATACATCAACGTATAATGCTAATTCCATATTAAAAGTATGGACTGGAAATTAAATATTAATGACGCACACAACTTAAGGAACAAATTGTCCACTTGTGATCTCTCTTTAGACCTGTCGAGGAGGCCTAGACAGAGCCCTTGATTCTAGCCACTGAACCACTGACCCCGATGATCCCACTAATGAGTGAGAGTGAAGATTCCTTGTAGTGCCCTCGTCATGGGGTTTGTAGTGGCACCGCACGGGAAGCCTCCTATTGCCCCTGCTATACAGCCCAAGTACCTACACTGAAATCTTTTGATACATAGCATAAGATACCAATCCTAACCATGCTAAAAACTCATTTGAAGTTTAACTCAAAAGAGTTGAGTTATAGAACACCCAGACAGGGTTGCTACACTGGTTGGCCCCCTAGACCCTTTTTACAGAGGAAATAGAAACTCAAAATAATTTTTCAATAAAGTAGTGTTATTAGAGATTACCAGCTCTATTCAAAATGTGTGTGTCTAATGCAGGTTTACGTCTAGGTGTCGAAGTCATTTAGTTTCCATCTTTTACTCCATAGTAAATATTGATTTTCAAGTATCCAGTTTCTCTTGGGATGATATGAAGTGTGAATGCAGTATGAATTAATTTATTGTTATTATGTGATGGACAAACATGCCAACCGCACATTGTAGGAATTTTCTATTGAAATAGGAACCCGTGCTTATCTAATTGAGAGAGATTCGAACGAGTATTTGTCAAAAGGGTGCATTAAAGACGTGGAATGTTGACAATCAGTTAATGTTGCACTGAAACTGGTAAGTAGATCTATGGCCATCAACCATGCATACTACAAAGAAAGAAGAGCATAATGTTCTAATGAAAAGAGTGTCATAATACCGATCAAAAAAAAAAAAAAACACGAAAAGTGTGTCATAAAATGCGACTGAGGAAAACTACTTTTCAAGATCATGGAGTGCACTTACTTCATGAGTAACAGGAGCATCAACCTTAATAACCTTGCAGAGGCTTTTAACTGGTTCAAGGATGTTCGCATCATCTTCACAGCAGAGTATAAGTTTACAGGACTCCGTGTAACAGTCCATGATCCATTTTATTAAGTGCTGAATGTTCCCGGCAGCTTTGTCAACCTCATATAAAACCATTACTGTAAGCGACAAAACCTAATCATGTAAACTTATAATTTGGGTGAGACTGTTTAGAGAAGATAATCTTTACTAACAGAAAAGGACCTTTGTAATCTGTTTTGAAATTTGCAGTGCTGATGTCAGGTGTAATGGCATAGCTGCTGCTTATTTGCTTGACCAAAGCCATTAAAGCATATCTAACATTAGGTTCCAAGTACACATTCAGCTCCACATGGTGAGCACTGGAGGTTATGGGAACAAACACTTGCATTGGTCTGCTTTCCTGTCAGTAAGATGGAAGGGACCTTATGTTACATGTGAGCATAATATAGAGGCAATTCCTAAAACTTTGACCTTTTCATTGGATAAATTTAAAACAAGCACCACAACTGTGATTTTTTAATTATAGATGCACTGGAAGGTGCTTCTATCTTTTTTTTCCTAAGCAATCTTAGTCTCGATGTTGTTCCAGGACACACACACAATTTGAAAATAAAAAAAATATTGAAGGTCTATATCACAGGAAACAGTTAGAAAACTTTGTTGAAAAGTTAAACCATCACTACAAATTAGTAAGTGATTTTTTCTCCACAAAAATGTAAACTAAAAAACAAAATAAACCTTGTCTTCTACCTAATTGGCTCAAAAATAAAACTGTGGCAAGACATGTCTTGAGACTGATTCGAAAAACCAAATCACAAAAAATGAATGAGACAAGCAAAAAATTTGTAAAATGTCTCTCAGGAAGGAATTCTAGATTTTGCATCTTTCAACCCAATTAGAAAAGTCTTCTAGGACCACAATGAGCAGGATCTAGATAGAATAGGCACTCAGGAAACCTTTGTTGGATGCATCAACATGAATGTTGTACTCCAACACTCAGTTGACAAGTAAACTATTCTTGGCTGTGTAAGACATTTCTTGTTGGACTTTTGCTGAATTTTTCAACTCTATTGAGGTATGTTCTTGGACACCTGATGTCCATGTCCATTAGACATGCATCTGTTTTTGTGTCGTCTAGCATCAATATTATCCAAAGAATACAAGTTTTTTTTTTTTTCCCCAAATTTCACCACTACAATCAAGCATCAGGATATGATTCAAGAAAGTTCAAAAAAAAAAAAAAAAAAAAAGTAAAAATCAGAAGTTACGGAATTGCGTGTTGTACAGACTAGAAGGTAACGTAGAATAAGAGGCAATTTGCCTCGATTTGGAGCAGTACAGACACCAAGGAAAAAAAAAATTTGCTAGGTGTGAGAGAAGTAGAAACACTCAAACCTCCATGGGCAGTTATGAGGCCCAAAAAGATGCCCCTATATGTTACGAAGGGAAACAATTCACAACTACTGGTTTGGTTGAACATAGAAATCAAACATAGATTCTATTCAAAGAAAAATGCCAATAATGGATCATGTAGCTGAACCTAAATTGTTGGGAAACACTAGCAGACTTGATAACCCTTAATTCAAAATGCATTTGCTATACCTGAATACGGAAGTATCTTAAATCATGAGATATCTGCAAAAAAAGAATTTGTAAAAGTTTGGTTAGACATCAACAGTTATTAGCAATAATTTTCTCCCCAATTTTACTGCATCCAGTGACCAAGAAACGTACATCCCAAGCAGGCTCTCCAAAGATTTCACGTAGAAGAGCCATTGTTAATGCTTTTTTCCCAGAGCCAGAAGGTCCCTTGAGCAGAATGTGTGGACAGTTTTTATGGGATGCCTAAAGACACAATAGATACATAAATTAAATTGAAGAACTAAAAACAAATGGAAATAACTGCTTATTAAAGAAATCAAACAGGATGAAATAACATAAAACTGTTATCGTCATACACTACGTATGTGAGTGGATACAACTTGGACAACGAAATCTAATCCACAAGCATAATAATAATAATAATAATGATGATGATGATGATAAAAAGGAACAATGTATCACGTACAAGTTGTTTGAGAACTTGAGCTTGTTGTTTGTGGCAAGTGAATCCATTAAGTGAAGCAGGCTGATGCTTATCAGCCCAGAACTGTCTCAGGCTTTGAACCACAAATGCCTTCTCAATAAAAGAAGCCTCATCAATTTCTCTATTTCTTTCAGGTGAGGATGAGGTCCGGCAAGATCCCTTCTTTATGCAAGAAAACCACGCTTCTGCCTGGCTCTTCTTTCTGTTGGCTATGAATTTTCGAAAGTTTCCACTTGTGCTACTCGGTACACTACTGTTGGTGCTAATCTTATCACTACTATGCCTGCTTACAGCAGGGCTGGATGTCGTAGTTGTTCGTGTCAAAGGAGTGCTGGACGAGTTCCCCTGGTTTTTATGACCAAAACTTCCATTTGCTTTGCTTCGTTGCTGAGAAGGGAAATCTTTTCCAGTAAAAAATGTGGGCTTGCGGATAAATGTGCTCTCAACACCATCGTTCTGGGGAAAGACAATCTTCTGCATCGTCATTGACAGGTCAGCATAGTCACGAGAGAAGAAAATGTCACCTTGTGAAATAGAGTCTGTGCTTTGGAAGTTTTCAGCGTCAGCAAATGGAGCCCTAGATATCTTTGCATTAGCAACCATTTCATTGAGTTCACCAACCGAAGGAGTTTTTGCATGAGAAGCTTCCCTCTCTATCAGCATATTCCTCGGCAATGGGGAGGGTGTCTTATCCCCATTTTGCTCTGTACGTCCATATTTGATTTGTTGGTCCTTCTCTCTTAGCCTTGGTCTTGGAGCAGACACTGATCTACTACCGTAGGTCGATTTCTCACTCACCCTACTAATTTCGTTAAGTTGAGAATGACTTCCCCATCCCTCAGCAGCGGCATCTTTGCTAAGCTGCCGATGATGGTTCTTTCTCTTTGAGTACACCATTTCATTATTGACAAAATCATTGCCCTCTCTTACAGGTTTAAAAGGAGAAATAAACCTAGGATTCTCCAATTTGGAAAAGGGACTAACATTTTTTCGAGAATCCAAAGCAAATTTGGGCGAAAGAGAGCTGCCATTCCTTTGAAAATCAGAAACTTGTGCAGGTAAGTGCATATTACCATCATCCCTGCGTGGTTTGAAGGGGGACTTACTTTGCCTCCTCCGAGCCGGGCTTTTTGAAGGTCTAATTGGAGAAGAAAGTCCAACTTCAAACTTCGCTGACTCTCGCCTGCTAAGCCTGAAAGAGCTTATCCTTTTGGTTTGATTAGAACCCAAATTAGGCCCCTCCAGTCTCAGATCACCGTTCCTCCGATTCTGGTCAAGAGGGGGACTTTCAGGCCAATCAGTCTCTGTGTCCGACGGCTCATACCCGCTCTGCCTCTGCCTTGCAGCCGACGATGATTGCGAATGATATCCTCTACCGTTGCGTGACGAAATCTCCATTGCAGACACACTTCTCTCTCAAATATCAGTACATAGCCCCGCTTGGGAATTGCATCAAACACTTGAAAGGCTTTCGAGAATACAAATAAATAATACGGGTCGACAAAGAAGAATTGGTTTAGGCCTCGAAAACTACCACGAATGATGGAAACTAAGGATCCTCGAAAACTACCACGAATGATGGAAACTAAGGATGGCGAAGACGGGTTGAGGGTATATACCGATTCGAGTACGAAGGGGCAAATGCTTATTTTAAGACGGCGGTGTCTACAAAGCGGAGGCATTGAAGACGACGACGACGCTGCTAATTGGTGACAAGAATGTGCAAACCTAGAACCAGCGAATTTACGACAATGAAAACATGTGCGCATTGTGTTCTCTGATTTCGAAGCTCTCATGTCGACAATTCGTTTTGTCGACTCTCTCTCTCTCTCTCTCTCTGTTTTTCTTTGCTTTCACAAACAGAGTAAGGAGGCCCTGCCCAATTTCCATTTCTTTGGAATCTTTGGAATAAGACTACGCGCCAAGAGTTAACGGCATTACTCAATTTTTTTTTTTTACTTTTATCCGAGCGCTCCTTCAGCCCGAGTGCGCCCCTTGACCCATTCTTCTTTCTTTCCCTTTTTTTTGTTTTTTTTTTCCCTCCCACTCTCTCCAGATCCGAACCTTAGTTGATGACATTTGGATGGATTCAGAAGAGATTTGGTTGGTGGGCTTGTAAGGATACTTTGAATGAAGCGAGAAAAATTTAAGAAAATTCTTGATAGAATAAGAATGTAGGCGGGTTCACTGCATAGGCTCTTGATAGAGTAAGAGGAGATTTCTTAATTGATGAAATATCTAATGAAAAAAAGGTCCATTGTTTAATTAAATCGATGTTGGAAAGTAAAAAGATCATGAATTAAGGGAGAATCAAGTGGATCAAATCGAGGAATAAGGCCCAACGATGGTCCACATATAAGGGGGAGATTGTTGAAATCTTGTATGAAAGTTGAGTTCCACGTAAATAGAAAAAGGATTGGATCTTAATATATAATTGGGTGGGCTCACCACTTACAAGAGCTTAATTTTTTAAGTAGATATAAGTCATTCAATGTATATTGGATTCATATGATGTGATGTAAACTCTATCGATACTCTCTAACGGGTTGGACTTATGTGTGTGTTGCAAAACCTCAAGCAAATTAAACTCTTGTTTGAATGGAAAGAAAAAAAAAATAGATAGTGATTAGATAACAAAAAAATAAAAAAATTAATGTAAAAATGGTAGATAAAAATTCATACTTCTTCTTAACTTTATGTGAATTTCGATGAACCAAACCATCTCGATATAAAAATTAAAATGTGAATTTCGATAAACCAAACCATCTTGATATAAAAATTAACATGTCATACATTACTGTGTCATATTGTTCCATGATATACAATACATTCCTCTAATCTAATAATTTTTCCAAGATGAAAGGCACACCTCCTCAAACGGTTGATTTTAAATTGGGCCCAAAGGAATAAGAAGTCAATATTGAGTTTGAAAACCTCCTTTTTCATTCAAAAATGGGTCTTTTATCAACTTTCCCCCCATCTTAGCTTACTTTTTCCTTGATTTTGTTCTTGGTCCACATGCATATACTTCCAGACTTTTTTTTTTTTTTTTTTGCATATTTGTACGAAGACTTGTGGAACACCAACATAGAATAAACCGAATTCGAAGGTTGTTTTGTATTGAATAAATCATCCTCTAATATTCTTCTATCAATCAAGTTATAAGATCAATGAATATACAAGTTAATTACAAGTAAAATTAACCCAAATGCAGACTTTTAGGCTGTATGAAACAGAGAGATGTTCACACTGTCTAGAGAGTGCTTGCAGAGGTCAAAGTCGACAACCACTCTAATAAAGCCTTGTTGACAAGCTCTGGAACTTCATCGTGGGGGCAATGCCCAGCCTGTAAACTAACCAGCGAAGTGTTTGGATAGAACTCTTTGATCCGAATGGCCTTGGCAGGGCCCACCCAAGGGTCCAAGTCACCCCATACCAACAACAGTGGGCAAGAGAGTTGGCTCAATACACTGTCAAGTGTGTACTTGCTCTGGTTCAACATGAACCGCGTCATCAATCTGCGTATCACCACGAACGTTCAAAGCATAAAGAAAAACACCAGGATGCACTGGGTAAGCATCCTTGTATTTTACCTTCAATTTTACATTGGTTCATGTATTTTAAACTATTCCACTTTGTCCATTGTCCATTTAAATCATACTATTTTGCCCATTTCTGTCAAATTTATTAATAGAAAACATTATGTGTCTGTTATGTGCAATGAACAGGTGATGTCTTTTATTAGATTTTAACTAATGGAACGGACAAAGTGAGACAATTTAAAAGTACATGATAAATCAGGACAATTTAAAGTACTCGTCCTTAAAGTAAGATTAGTAATAATGTACAAATACACTAATAGTGTAATTTATCCATAAATTACTCAAAAAAAGCAGATCTTAGATACTTGAATTTGGCAAAAAAAAAAAAGGAAGTGGGACTAGGTCCAGGAAACAAATGGAGGAATTCTCAATTTCAAAGATCACACCTGCATGGCTTTAGCCTTTATCCATACCTGTAATAGACTTCTCCTGCATTTGGGTCATCTGCTGGCCGGGTTATTGATTCCACAAGATAGTCATCCACATTGGAGGGATTTATATATACCTGAAGTAGAAAACAAGAATGTGTTTCTAAATTTTGTCAAACACTTGAAGCCATTTATTTACTAGAAAATAGAGACACCCCCACACTGCATTCAGGAAGGTTAACTAAACAGTTAATTTGCAACAAGGTACAAGATGGGAAAAAACCATCGGCTCCCCTGCCGCACAATGTGGTTTACAAACAACATTTAATGTTTGTGATTCTAATGGTTCTTCAATCGTTAATCTCCTGGAATTGAATGCCATGCTGACTGCTCCCCACCTACAGACCTACCACGTTTATCAAAACTAAAAGGGGGAAAAAAACCAAAGGAATAACATCTGTCTTATCATATGAAAGCAATGAATTGAATGTCTAGGTTGGACAACTGGAACCTAGTTTGTATGGAAAGATAGGTTAGATAATTTGGACCTGTTTATTTTCCACATTTATGGCGTTCAAAGTAATAGGATCCTACCTTACATAGAGAAGAACAAGAACTAGTCCAAAAATTTCCCTGATTACCCAAAGATGATTTCTAAGCTCTTAAAATACTTGCTAAACCTAAGAAAGAGAAGTGGAAAATAACAAGTTAAATTGAGGAGGGCTTGGACATACACTTTTAAGAACGGATTCAATGCGAGCGGGTTGCTTGGCTTGCCAGAACAAAAATCCAAGAACCACTCGCTGGAAAAATGTCTTCAGAGGCTTTAGAATAAACTTCTGTAGAACAGTTTCATCAGATTCATTGGTGTCAGCATTTGGATTTCCAAATTGACCCGCAGAGTTTAACAATGCCACTCCAGCAACTTGCTCTGGCAACCCTGCTGCTGTCACCAAAGCTGTAAATCCTCCAAGGCTGAAAATCACCATAGGGTAAATGGCATCAGTTAAAATAATCTTGTTAGATAATTTCATCAGTCAGCATCATGTATAAGATAGTAAGATAATTGGCAACATAAAAAAAGCGGTTTTTTTTTTTCAAAATACCAATAACCTCATAAACAGAAAGGAAGCCTTGGCACAACGGTAGAGTTGCCGCTGTGTGACTTTGTGGTCACGGGTTTGATTAGTGGAAACAGCCTCCTACAATAAAGGGTAAGACTGCGTACAATAGGTCCAATGTGACCCGACCCTTCCCCGAACCCCACATAGGTGGGAGTTTCGTGCACCGGACTACCCTTACCAATAACCTCATAAACAGAATTTGCTAGAACAGTACCACATGCGAAAAAAAATTTTATAGCACAAAACAAATGGCAAGAAGGTTTATGATATGTAAAATTTTTGGACATGTTCCTGACAGAAAAAGGCAGCAGCAATTAGAAATATCCTGCAAAAGACCATTGATTAGATTTAGCCACAGAGATTAATGGCCACAGCAGCGTCACCCTTACTGGTGCCATAGACAAGCCCAATGGTTGGGATTCAACAGAAACTATGCCCCCAGAGAAGGTGGAAAATAGGACCTGCATAGCTGAATACAAAAGTTTAGAATACAAATTTTCTCGAGTCTTGAGTCAATTGTTGTCTCTGAGGAAGAAAGAAGTAAAATTAAGTGACAACTTGGTTCCAAATTTTTAATCCCGTTTCCCCTTCTCATGAGGAAGGATGGTAGTCATACATAACTCAACTCAACCATAGTCCAAACTAGTTGAGGTTGGCTACATCAAATTTGGTAATGTCTGTCATATATGCTTTGTTTCAATATATTTTAGTTTAGGATAACGCCAATGCTAGGACAGCTGGACAGGCATGGAGAAGACGTGACATAGCAAGGACATGTAAAATATTTATGTGGAGAGGTCATTATGTTTTTTTGTTTTTGGCCAGGCAAAAAATCTCTTTACCTTCACATTTGATACATTAAACATAAATGAGGCTCAAGGTCTTAGATTGTCTGGAATACCCAGAACTACATGGGCTAGGATGGAAGCATTCAAGCAGGTGAATTTTTCATTGTCAACTTTATCTCATCAGCATATCTTACAATACAATAGCATCCATTTAAGTGCATAGATACATTGCTCACCCAAAATAAAACGAAACATAAAAATAGGCTTTCAAGAATCAAAACCATTAATGAAACTCAAAAATTTACCGTATGCATGAGCAAAACAAAAATTAATTAATTTAACAATTACTTACCTGTTTCCAACTAAAATTGCTGGTTCTTTCACTATCTCCTTTAAGAAATCCGCAACCTGATCTCTCCACACCAAGGCATCATATTCGATAATAGCTTTCTCACTCCAGCCAAAGCCCAACAAATCTATAGCATAAACCTTGTATTTTTTAGCCAATTCTGGTATGTTGTACCTAAAAAAATAGAAAGAGAAAGAACTTCAGAATAGAGTACTAGGAAATCAGGCATGCATCAAATCCACTTGAACATATTACTGTTTAGCTTCAATTTGAGTTTACTTTATAGGTAGAATTTAATTCAGATAAACAGATGACAAAATTTGAAGGCCTTCTGCTTTAAAGAACAAGTTCAAAGTGAATCACATAATGCGCTGGGGCCCCTAATCCCTTAAATTGGCAATAAGAAAAGAAGTACTCGGACGACATTTGATGAAAAATCAACTTCTTATTCCAACAATAATCAAAATCTTAATTAAGTCAATGGAAGATCATTATATGATGAAAATTAGAATACAAAAACACACGCAAAAGGGAGAGGGGGGGACCTCCAGTGAAATGCAGAAGCACCAAAACCATGAATAAGAACAATTGGAAATCCTTCTCCTTGTTGAACATAATGTATTTTGTGACCTCTCCAAGTCCAAAAATTATAGCCCTCTGGCTTGAAAGGTAATCTCTCCAAACCTGTAAGATAATAATTTCAAGCAAGGTATATATGTGAAGCACCTCATATTCAGAAACTTGACCAAAACAGTATATCAGAGTGCAATTCATCAAAATCAATATCAAGCTGCATTGAGACCTAAAGGGTGGGTAGAAAGTCAAATTGCATAAATTAAAATGTGTGTGAGAGTGAGACGACCATATATTTCAGTTGCTTCCACACTAACATCTAATATGATTAGGAGAATAGTTTCCTTGAAACTCCAAGTAAAGGAAATTGCTATAGGGGTCTATGGGAAGCATCTTAGCTTCTGAGCTTTTAACTACTCAGTTTTTCTATTTTTTCTAAGATATCCAAATTTATCCTTTTATATTTTTAAATTTTTTTTAAGGTATGAAGGACAAAAATATCAAATTAATAAAAAGCTAAAAAATTGATTACTATAAAGTTAACTTTTTTTTTTTTTTTCCTTCTTCTTCTTCTCTCTCTCTCTCTCACACACACACACACACACACACACACACACAAGCTAATCTTTAGTAGCTGGCTAGCTTTTTCTCACAAACTCAACCTAATATTACTCTTCCCACTGAAGAGGCATTTTATTATACGAGTGCCATGGCCATGTCATTCCGGTATCAATTTTGGCAAAAAAATTTTGGCAGATAAGAATTTTCCTACATTTATAATTCCTAAGCTCCACAAAAATACAGTACGCCTTCTCTACATAAACATAGATAAAATAAAAATAAAAATAAAAATAAAAAAAGTATAGTCTTTTAAACCTGAACTTCCAACCTTGGGGAGGGTCAGCCACCAAAGCAGAGGGGACGACTGAGGTTCCAGCAGCCACAATTCCCTTGAACGCAAATCCCCTCCTATTCAATTCGCACTTGCTGCTTCCTTCGAAGATAAAAGATTTAAAGACATGTTAATGACAAACTCACTGAGCATTTAGTCGAGATATTGACGAGCGAATTAAAATGGGATTTCGAGCGCACTCGGGTGATGAATTTTCACAGGTACGATGAACCTGTTTCCGAGGGTGTTGAACAGCTCTGTTCTCGCAGAATGCGATACTGTAGTACACGAAGGCGACATCGGATAGGATGATCAATTAAACCGTCGACAAAATACAAAACCCTAGACTGGATTTGGTATGCGATGAGCCCGAAATGAACAGAAGATGAGAAGTCAAAAAGAATAGATTTTTGTAGCGTCCCACATTGGAAGCTACCTTGGGTGTGGTCGGTGTTCGTTTAAACCAGTGGCGGATTTCGAGCCAAGTGATATTTCTTGCAAATTTTGTTTTTTTCCTGTAAACAAAACCCAAAACCTCAATTCACATATCTGAAACTGGAATTGAGTAATTTGGCCGTACGAGTGTTTGGTAGAAAAAAATTTAATAAAATTATACAATAAAAGTATAAAAATTTAACATAAAAGTGATAAATAATAAAATTTGATTAAAAAAAATATAAATTTTTGATAAATTTTGGCATTTGGATCGCTGCCAAATAGCCTACATAATTTTTAGGCCCTGTTTGCCAACAAATCAAATATCAAAAGTTACAAATTTATACTTTCTTTCAATCAAATTTTACCACATATTACATTTATATCAAATCTTGTTGTTGTGTAAATCCTGGATCACCTTTGGCAACACCCTGATGAATAATGGCAAGCACGAACACAAGAAAACACACAATAGAAGAACTCAAGAATTTACGTGGTTCGGCAATTTGCCTACGTCCACGGGCACTCAGAGAAGAAAATTCACTATGTGAAAAGTATTACAACACACAACCTTTCCTCCCACCGGATACCCCAATACACCCCACAAAGCAATTCCCTAAGCAAACTTTAACTCTCACCTTAAGGAGGAATTTAACTAGAGTACAAGCTCGCTACCTAAAACTTTTATTGGTGTGTCTATTCTAAAGAAAAATGACCCTCTATTTATAGCCTCACAAAGCCCCTTTGCCTTTATGAGAAAACTGATGTGGGATAGGAAAACCTACAAGACTAAGGAAAACCAATGTGAGATAGGAGTCACCACATTAATAATCTCCACCTTGGCAACTGCTCATCCCTTAGGAAATTGAACACTGGTAACTCCACCACAAACCCCATAGGCTGGGACCGTCTTCCATCTAGTAACTGGAAACATGAATCAAGTCCAAGCAATGCTTGAACTTATTAGCTGTGAGAGTCTTTGT
>QLOD02000001.1:41204060-41214484 GCA_003260245.2 Sideroxylon spinosum
CATTTTGTTAATTCAACCAGCTAAATTTATTCTCTTGCCTGGTGGTTATCTCATTACATCAAATTTCCTCTCTCAATCTGTATCTTTTCTTACAACACATACACACACTAGTGGTTTGGGCACACCCTTCGTGTCGTGTGTGTAATATTCCTATTATTCACAATTAATCCTTCTTCTGCCATCTCCTATCTCCTTATATTCTTCTGATGTATATAGAATTCCTCTTATTCCCTCTCTCGCTATCACCTTCCAATCCCTGTAAATAATTTCTTCTAAAAATCAAGAGAGTTTTATGAGAGAGAATAGTGGGAATTTATGAAAAGTGAGGAGTTGAGGGGTAATTTTGTAAATAGAATTTGTGACATGGCTTCAAGGAAAAGAGAAACATCAAGAGGAGTTGTCCCTTTATATATTAGTATGGAAGTATGGATATCCATTTAAGGCCCTTATGATCTTGTGCACTGTGTTCACACGGTCACACCTGTTGTTGAAAGATTCTCCACAGATTCATATGTATAAATTCCAAACAATCTGATACCTTATTTATTTATTTATTGTTATTATTATTATTATTATTAATATTTTAAGGACCATATGATACCCGAATTGCTGAGAGAAGAGAGTTCCTCTGGTGTTAAACACAATGCCACATTGTCTCGAACTTTTTACATTACCTCCCTACTTGTCCTCCCCTTGTTGCTTATTGCCCTTCTTTAGTGAAGGAATTCACTGTAGACTATTCCGCTTTTAACCATTTATTTTAGTTTTCCACTTTACAGATATTTTTCATTTACAAATGCTTTTTTCATATTTATTTATTTCAGGTGATTGCTATAATTAATAATGATTATTATGGAAGCTAAGTTCTTCCGCTTTCTTAAGATTGTGGGTGTTGGTTTCAAGGCTAAAGCCGAATCAGAGGTCCGTCTCTTGTACCTCAAATTGGGATACAGCCATGAAGTTGAGCTAACTGTGCCTCCAGCTGTCCGCGTGTTTTGCTTCAAACCCAACATAGTTTGCTGCACTGGAATTGACAAGCAGAGGGTGCATCAGTTCGCAGCTACAGTTCGTAGTTGTAAGCCTCCTGAAGTGTACAAAGGGAAGGGTATAATGTACATTGATGAAGTTATCAAAAAGAAACAGGGAAAGAAATCAAAATGACTGCAGGGGGTGTATGATTTTCTACTCAGAATACTCTGCCGTCTATGCTGAGCGTTCTCGACCAGATTCTGGGGATGTAAGGTCCAAGTCTGTGCCTTTTGTATTGGGGAATTCCTGTTCAATAAGAGGGTTTCAAATCAATTTGCAAAAGTTGTTTAGGTTCAATTAGCCAGGTTGGCCAGGTTTTTTTCGATCAAACTCGTTTCATTATTGTTGTCATTGAGCTTGTGAATTTTGACATTTCCTGGGGATAGTTATCCTCCTTGTGCTGCTTTGGTGGTTCTGTGGTTGCTTCTTTGTCCTCCCCCTAAACAGGAACGAAGAAGAGCATTCCTGAACAAGGGTTCTCTCTGAGAGTAACCATTAATTTGTAATCAGTGGTTGCAAAAAGTCCTTGAAATTTCAGTGAAAAATCAAATTCCGGAGGAAAAGCACTTTTCAACCAACTGATTTACCGTAGTGGTTTGGTGCGAGGTTAAAAGGAGTAAATATTGTCTTTTATTCTTTTATCTTAATTATATTATGTATGATTTACAAAAATTTTGACAGGTTTCCAGTCTTGAGTGGTTAAAAGTTAATTTTTGTGGAAATTAAAAGAAAGAGCTGAAAAAATATAGTAGCAAAAAGCTAATATTTACCCATATTTTAATTTTAATTTCATACTAAATGCATCATAAGAAATATGAAGTCTGGCTTTTGCAGTTTGGCACAATAGCATCTGGAAATCGCCGGAGTAGTTAATCAACAGGCAGCCCCCATTGAGAGTAGGTTCACTCACCAAGCTAGAATCGACGAGTGAAAGGATCCTGTGGAGAGGGCAATATCTTAAAATCAACCATAACAAAATCATTCTGCTGCACAAATTAAATTATAATGCGTTTTTGTCCAAAGCCATCATACCAATAGCAAATGGCATTCCAGTGTTCACATATTTTTGAGCTCAAAATTTAAATTTTTTATCCCCCACAAAGCACATTCAATAAATTGTCTTTTACAAGGAACGGATTGAGATCTTGGACAGAATTAATCGAGCATATAGATTCGAGAGGCAATGTCTTGCACCAGCCAATCAAACCCTTCAAGCAGACCCTCCCCGGTATATGCACTACAGCCCACTATTTTCCAGTGCCGGGTTTTATCCAAGGCTTCCAGGTTGAGCACCTGCATGCATGAAATAGGAATAAGAACTTCGCTCAAAGATATTGAAGGCCCAATCAGTATATACATTTACTAGATTCATTTCCTACCCCACCCTTCCCCTTCTCGGGCAAGGGAAAGGGAAAGTAATTTTTTTGGTTTCGTAATACGGTCATTCAGATATTTAGCAACCCTCGGTCAAAAACTATCGCAAAAAAACCATAGCACATTCAATAAATGGGGATCGCCATTTGCCAGCCAGAAATCATGTAAAACTACTGTAAAGCTCTGGCCAATCATCAACTACTGTAAAGCTCTGGCCAATCATCAACCTTTAGACACTGATAGGCAAGAAATACACTTCCATAGTTCAAAAGAAACCGCCTATGATTAAAATCCTCCTCCTATTGCAAGTTTGCAACTATCATACCTAATGATTCTGTCTATACACGATCCACTTTTGAATTTGCAGATGAAAAAGATACTTTGCCAGATCATACATTTCAAGGCATGAATTGGGAACATGTGAATGAATACCTTAAAATGACAATAATGATATAGCATGAACCACCATAATAACTTTGGTGGTCCATAAATTAGTATCAATTTCATATAGGGATTTCTGACACACTATAAGTGCTTACATGCAGAAATTGTCAAACAATCATTCTTCCAGACTTGCATAATGATCAAATACATCCTACAAGTTACAGCCACCATTGTCCTGCTTATGGATGATTTGAAGCCTTTTGTTGTTACTGAAGTTCAGCCGTAGCCATAGAATATCTACCTCATAGACAAGTTCACCAGACAAAATAAACAACTTAATTGATTTGCTTGTCATTAGTTCCTCAATAACAAAACAACAAAGGTGAGCTTTCAAGACTAGAAGCAAAATCAATACGTAAAAGAAATTGAGCATACAAAAGTCTGAATATTCAAATGTCAATCTAGACCACAAGAAAATTTCTTACCTTAGCTATTTCATCTGGTGAAAGAGCACCATTTATGTCTTGTTTATTTGCAAAAATCAGTAATGATGCTCCTGATAGCCTCTGTTATGAGAGATAAAAAGGTGAGTTCTACGTCATATTTTGATCCTGAAAGTAACATATTTTGATCCTGAAAGTAACATCATCAGTATCACAGAAGAGTACATTTAAGTACATTGACTCACAAATGTATAATCGCATGTTCTCATTATGCACTAGAAAAGTTAAGCCAAGGGAAATGAAGGTTGGTTCTTAACTAGAACGTATAGCTTTTTTTTTTTTTTTTTTACCTCAACAGAAATATGTACTTAAATTAAGGTTCAAAACGGTAAACACGCACTAAAAATCTCTGCCTAATTTTGAGGCAGTTTCGGGTCTTCGAATAAACTAAGGGAAGTCAGAACTTACTTTGGTGGGAAAGATTGAATTTATGGATATTTTGACTTTGATTATAGGGTGTAAGATTGAATCTCTCCCTTCGCTGTATTTGAGATCGTTTTTAGGGTCTAAGGCAAAGAATGTGCAGCATGGTATTATTCAGAGGTGGCAAACGAGACTAGATTGATGGAAGAAAGTCCACCTTACAAAAGGTGGAAGAGTAACATACTAGAAGTGTTTTATATGTTTATGAACTTTATGTCCAATTTTAAGATGCCTATGTCAATAGTGAAAAAGCTTAAGAATTTGACAAGGGATGTGCAAATCCATTAGGAAGGGTGGGATTGGTATTCATAGGCTTAAACCTTTTTTAAAAAATGGTTGTGGCGGTTCTTGTGTGAGCATGGTAGTTTTTGCAGAAGGGTGATTAAGGCCCAGTTTGGTAGGGGACGGGGAAATTAGACCACACTGGATGCGTGGAGGCACATCAAATGAGTTTATGGAGAGGAATTCAGAGTATATAGAACATGTTTATAAATTATTGTTCAATTAAGGCAGGAAGAAGAGATCATGAGTTCTGGAAAGATGTTTGGATTAGGACAGAATATTGATGCATATTTTGCCAAATATTTTTGATTTGCCAACAAATAAAGATGCTTCCGTTAAGGATAATTTTGCTTTGAATGGAAGGATTGCAGTTGCTTGATTTTTTAAACTTCACATTAATATTTAGGATTGAGAATTGGATAACCACGTGAACCTACTCCATAATTGCAATCTCAAAAAGTAGGTCTACGGCATGATGGTACTATATAGAAAGCTTATAAAACTTAGGGTTTTGAAGTTAGTTCTACAACGTGCTAGTGGGCGCAAGAGAGATGGGTTTTCCATGGAAAGTCATTTGGTAAACTAGGGCTTCTCCTAAAGTCACATTTTTTAGTTGGTGTTTATTGCATGGAAAAATCCTTACCATCGATAATCTTATTTCAAAAAAG
Organism: Sideroxylon spinosum; assembly: GCA_003260245.2. Classification (NCBI taxonomy): domain Eukaryota; kingdom Viridiplantae; phylum Streptophyta; class Magnoliopsida; order Ericales; family Sapotaceae; genus Sideroxylon; species Sideroxylon spinosum. The sequence goes on from QLOD02000001.1 coordinate 41,208,724, forward strand.
ATGACTATTGTGAATGTTGCCTATGTATGAAAGATAACGAGTCTAGTCACCACCTTTTTATAAATTGCTAATGAACAAAAGAATTGTTGGAGGTTATTTTGCCCATTTTGATATGCAATGGATATTTTCTAACAAGGTGAAGCAGGTTTTTTTAGTCTTGGTGGGGAGCAAAGGTTACGAAAAGGTAAGGGTGAAAATATTAGACACTACACAATAACACAACCCAAACAAGACATGAAATTACTAAAAGAAAAGCTTAACATGACACAAATATGTTAACCTCAAATTGACACAATTTGACCTGATTTTCAAATAAATTAATAATTTAATAATTTCATTAAATTCAAGCATATTTACTTTCCATTGTTAAAGACATAAAAGAATTAGCGCCTGATGAAAGGAGATAATCCAGTCCTTAAACAACAAGGTTTGTTCGATGATATAGAATCATTCCATTCATTACCATGATGCAGATCAAATACTAAATAAAAGTAAATAAATCAAACAATTTTGTTATGCACAATATACAAAAGGTCTAAGCCCCTGTTTGGACTGACTCGCACTATTATATGAAAGATGCTCAATTTAACTGGAATAAGTTGCGGGCAAACCAAGAACAACTAGGAATTAGACAACCACAACCCTAACCCCAACCTGATGCAACATTCAAAGCCTTTCGTTTTAATCATATTATTACCGCAGCAAACAGATGCATCTTTACAAATCAAGAGAGAGGGGGGCAGAGAGAGAGATCACTGCAGCTTCAACAATAAAGAGCCAAAGAAAAACAAGATATACCTCTTCCTTCAAAAGATTGTGAAGTTCAAATTTGCAGTCATCTAGCCTCCTCAGATCAGAACTATCAACAACCCATACCAAACCATCAGTTTGCTCAAAGTAGTTCCTCCAGTAAGACCTGATCGTCTTTTGTCCTCCAACATCCCATATGTTAAGTGTATACCTGCCATTACCTATCAAATTCAATTCACACTGCCCTCAATAAATCACTCCAAAACTCCAAATAATTATCAATGATGTGATTCAAACAATTAGATAAATTCCCAGTAAAGCTAAAATGGGATTTACACCAGTAATGTAGACTTTAGATTAGCTATCAAAACCAAACAATTGGTAGCAGCATTATAATCCAGACAAGATGTTTACACAAAAGCGCATAAAAAACTATAGAAATGTGCATCAAAAAGAGGGAAAGGGAAGAAAGTTGAAAGCTGACTTGTCGTAAGTGATGGTCTTGATGTTGAACCCTAGCGTGGGACTGATAACGCTTGTGTCCTCACCATTGATCTTCAGCACAATTGTCGTCTTCCCCGAGTTATCAAGTCCACTGCAATAGCAACCATTAATATACAACTGCACTTATTTATGCATATATATGGTGTGGTGAAAGCGAGTGATTTTCTCAACATACACCATCAGAATTCGCATTTCTCTCTCTTTCCGCTTGATCTTCCGAATAATGCTGAGAAGCCCCATCCCCGAGACAATCTACACCAAATTGACAGAAATCAGCCTGGGGAGTGTTGGTGAAAATCGTCCCGAATCTTCGATGAGGCGGCAATCGATTGGGGTCCGATGATTCTGAAAATATTTGATTTTGTTTGTGATGAACAAACGATCTTCGATTAAAGGCCTCACCTTTTTTTTAGGTGTTCCGATCTGTTTGGACAAAGGGGATCTTGAACCCGACAACGCAATTTACCGGCACCGGCTGCCCTTTAATGAGTTTTCTCTCCACCTTCGGTGAATGCGTCCTTTCCTTCGCCGCTTAAGATTGATACCTAGGTGGGTGAAGATTTTTTTATTTTTTATTTTTTAATATATATTAATTTAATGAATTGAAACTTAGAAATTTGAAGAATAAAAATGAAGTATAATGATGGATTTGAGTCAACTTAAAAATAATCGTGTAAGAGTATTTATTTAACATTTTTAGCAAAATGGTTACGAATGTTTTATACAAGTCTCATTCGTTATAAATCTATCGAAGTATAATATCAAATTCATTTCTTTAAGATGACTGTTTGTCCAATTAAATCATTATTTTGTTTTCTCTATTTAAAAATTGAATAAGAAATATTACTCACAAACTAAATGAAGAAAAATATTTGGTATAGACAATATGGGGTGGTTACGGATGGAGGTTGATTTGGGTGATTTGGGACGGTTGTGCCACGTCCTGAGGAGGCGGCGTTGGATTATTTAATTTGAATTTTGGTATGAAAAACAGAATGTGATAGTGTTAGTGATTGATTTGGTGGTTTTTGACAATGGATAGGGATTTTTTTGTGTTGAGAATATTATGATGGATTGCAAATTATGAATCATTTAATGTGAATTTTGGTATGAAAACAGAAGATGATAGTGTTAGTGATTGATTTGGTGGTTTTTGGTAGTGGGTAGGGGTTTTTTTGCGTACCATGATGGGTTGCAAATTATAGAGTGAGTTCAGTTGATGTTTTGACCTTCAATATCAATTTGCCAAACATTGTTGTATCGTTAATATCTTCCATCCAAATTGTCACCCTCTTTTTGTTTGTTCTAACTTAATTGAAAGAAAGAATAAAAAAAAAAATAACCTAAGAACATTTCAAGGAATAAAGCAACGTTGTAACACTGAAAAGTTTGTTTTGTCCATTTTACATTGTTGGCTTGGCTGGAGGTAGACCTAATTTGATATTTGAATTATTTTAAAATTTTTGTTGATTGCATGCATTTGTTTGGGGAGTGGATTTTGCTTACCCCAAGTGAAAAATAATCATTCTTTCATCATCTTTTAATATCCTTGTTCTTCATTTCATGATGAGCCACAATGTTGCTATCGGGTAATACCCAAAGCCCCATTTGAAATACATCTTTCAACTCCCAAAACTCTAACCAATCTTGCCCAAATCAAACTTGATCCCTTTTTTTTCTTCCATTGTGGCTTTTATTTTAATTATGAAAATCCTAAATTAATACCTTGCTAATTAATAATTTTAAAAACAAGATGTGTAAATTAAATTAATTTTGTCAAAAATAAATATTTTATTAAATATATACAAAAATAATAACAAACATGTGTAGAAACATCGCAATCTTGATTGAATCTTACTTATAATGAGGGAAACAAAATAAAAAAACATTCAAAATTATTTATTCTAACACAAACCGTCTACCAAACGCTAGTCATTTGTAGGAATAAACGAGAGTAGAATCCGAGTACCGGAATTCTCGTAATACGTGAAAATATTAAGTATAAAACTTTAAACTTTCAAATTTGAGTCAACCGAGCAAACATGCTTCGTTGCTTGTAAAACTTTATGCTCACTATTTGCCAGGTACTAGTAACTTGTAAGAACAAACGCCATGAAAATCCAAGTTTCGGGATCTTGCAGTATGCAGAACTAGTTTTAATTTTTAAACTTTAAATTTAGAATAAAATTAAAACTTTCAAGTTTAAGTAAGTAGTCTGAATGAAGCAAACATGCCCTATTGCCTATGAAACTTGACATACATTACCTTTTAGGTACTAATGACTTGTACGAATGAATGGCATGGGAATTTGAGTCTTAGAGCTACTATAGTGTGCGAAAGTATTTTTAAGTTCTTAACTTTAAACTTAGAACTTTCAAGTTCGAGTCAATATCCAAAACGGAACAAAATGTGCTTTGTTGTTTGCAAAACTTCACATACAACATCTTCTACATTAGTGATTTGGTGGAATAAACAGAGTAGGAATCTGAGTCCCTGGCCCCCGTAGTATGCAAAAGTAGTTTTAAGTTTAAAATTTTAAACTTAGAATTTTTAAATTTGATTCGATACATGAACGAAAAAAACGTTTTTAGTACTTACAAAACTTAACACATATCAGTTCTTAGGTATCAATGACTTATAAAAATGAATGGCATAGGAACTTGAGTCTCAAGGTTCCCGTAGTATGCAGAAGTAGTTTTAAGTTTTAAACGTTAAATTTAAAACTTTCAACTTTAAGTCAATAGTCAGAACAGCAATATATCTTTTACTATCCTCAAAACTTAACACACGCTATCTTTTAGGCATTAGTGACTTACGAGAATAAATGGTGTTGGAATCTAAGTCTTAGAGTGCTCGCGGTCAACAGTTATAGTTTAAGGTTAAAAATTAAAAGTTCATATTACATTTGTTAATTTCAAGTTTTTGTTAATTATAATTTAAGGATTAATTAAATTTTCAGGTTTCATCTGCATTATTTGCACTTCTGGTAAGTAAGATCTTTTTTCATTTTTTATCTATTGTAGTATGAAATATTTTGGACATATGAACTTTTTACACTATTTTTGTTGTAATATTTATAGTTTTGTATATATGTAATATTAAATATTTAGTTTAGTTAAAAAGTTATATAATTAGATTTGTTTTTGTTAATATAAGTTTGTGAATGTGATTGATGAAATTAATACAGATTATGTACATATGCATACAAAAGGTTGTTTTATGCATGAACTGGGGAAAAAAAGAAATTCATTTTTCCCTCAATTTTAGTGACCGGTTTTTTTTTTTCTTTTAATGACCTCTTTTGGTGCTTACTATAACCTAATTGTTACATTTCATGAAAACTTTTTAGTGATTGTTTTTAGCGGTCACTAAAGGTTAGGAAGTACCATTAATTGGTCGTTAAAGTTTTAACGTCAAAGTTTTAATGACTGTCAAAAAACAGTCATTAGACGATTACTAAAACCCTTTAGTGATCATTTTTGGATCTTTAATGACTGTTTTTGGTAGTCACTAAAAGTTTTACTTCTAGTAATATATATTTTTTAGGGATTGTACATATTTACTTTTGTATATATAGTTGGTGAGGTTTATTATGTACAATTTGTATACATTTGATTGGATTGTACGAGCTAGGTTAAGCGATGTTTATGATTATTATTGTCTAGTACTATTGCCTGACTGTTGGTCAAAGTTTCATACATACTTATGTCTTTTAGAGCTGTATGGCTTTAATTGGTATGAGCATATGTGTTTATTGGATGGATACGTACATATTGGCTTGCACAGAATTTGAGTGTGACATATTTGAACTCATTCTAGTTACATAGTAACATATATTAAATATTTATTTTAATTGTATTATAATAATACACAAATAATACTTATTAATGGAGACATTTTATGTTCATTTAATTGTATGAAAACTATTGAGGCATTAGCGGATTCAATTAGCTAAACCCTCCCAACGTAATTAATTAAGTGCAGCGAGTAAGGGATAGAGAGTTCAACCATTATGAATATGAGGCAAGTATATGAAGAATTTTTCTTCCTACATCAAGATAAAATCTAATCAAACTCACGCTAGCCTAGGGGTGTCAAAATTTCCCATACCCAATAGGTATCGGCTTCACCCGTCCCGTTCGAGTAGGTATAGGGATACTAATAACAGGGACGGATATGGGTATAGGGATTTTAAGATTTTCTCGAACAGGTAGGAGGACGAGAACGGGAACAGGAATGAAGGTCTCCATCCTACCCCGTACCCATTTAATATTTATTTATTAATTTAAATATTCTTTCAATATTTATTTAATATATAGAATATTATAATAATTTAATAAAATATAATTTATAATTGTTATTATGTTAGTGGGTAAACGCGGATGGAAACGGGGAATCCTTTACTCAATGTGGACAGGTATAGAGAAAATTTTATATTTGTAGCGGGTACAAGAATGTGTACGGATACTAATATAGGAATGGGTATTGTTAAATGGGGACGAGAGAA
>QLOD02000001.1:41389512-41406495 GCA_003260245.2 Sideroxylon spinosum
TTGAGGTACTTTACTTGACCAAGGAATGGCAAGGAAGAATAAATACAAAATTATTTCAAATAAGTCGAGCAAAAAAGCTTGAAATTTATAGCAGTGAGATCATAAATAGCAGAATGAGTATTCATATGCACCATTTCAACCATATGAACAGAAGCACAAAACACAAGCAAAAATTCTTACACACTTGAGGGTATTCTAACCACATAACATTGGTTTTAAAAGAACAGCCAAAGACGAGACAAAAACAAAGGAACATAAGGTCCAAGGCTAATGTAGCAAATCACTCTTCGTGCTTTAGTCACACCCCTGGAATCAAAGAGTTCAAACTAAATCAGAAGTAGTGCGGTAAGATTTTTCAAAGGAAAAAAAAAAAAAAAACCAAAGAAAGGAAAATATGCGAGATTCTTCGGGACCTTACCAACTGAAGCACGTAAGGCTAGCAACGAACCAACAAATACCCTAGTATTCATATTCACGAGAAATTGACCTCTCTGAACGCCCATATTCACTGTCCAAATCACGAGTCCTCTCCTTTTCACGCTGCTCAGAGGTTGCTCGATCATAATGATAGTCATCTTCCATTTGATCATATCGCTCATGATCGCCTTGGGCATCCAAATCATCATACTGTCCCCGACCCTGATGTTGTTCATAATAATCTTGGTGTCCACGGTCATGCTCAGCTTCAGAACGCCTATGCCCACGATCACGCTGTTCATACCACTCAGGATCCTCCTCTGGCTCAATGATATCATAGTTTAGTTCCCTATCCCCATGACGGTCTCGTTCATGTTTTGTTTCCACGCGATCATATTCATACTCTCTATCACGGGAACGTCCTCGATCATGGTCAAGATCCACAACTTCATAATCCCTATCCCTCTCCTTCCCCCTCTCCCTATCCCGAGGGCGTTCCCGATCACGTTCTCGGTCACGCTCATAGTCCCTACCATGGTCACGGCCGCGATCACGGTCACGTCCTCGTTCACGATCACGACCCCTGTCTCTCTCTTTATCCCTGTCCCTGTTCTTGTCACGATCTCTATGGTGCCTATCCTCCCTATGATCACGATCCCTTGGTCTGTCATGAGAGCGCTCATGGGACCTCTCCCGTTCTCTGTCTCTACCCCTTTCACGGGATTTCTCTCTATCCCTGAAACATTTTAATTTCGGTAATTATCTCAAAGAATATGCAGACATATGAAAGAGAGAGGATTTTTTGGGAATCCACATCCAAACTAGAGATCCCTTGACTAAAAGCACAATGATATCTGTTCCAGCCTGTAAATCTCACATTAAACTAATAATAATATGCAAATGTCGGTTAATATGGAAATAGACACACTAGTATGAAATATGAAAACCAATGATATTTGTTCCAGCCCTGATAAGTCTGGATTAAACTACAACTAACATGCATTGTCAATGAGTATTGAAATATGACACTTTACTATGGACTGCGCCCAAGTATTTCTTCAATTAAGAGCCCCAATCCTGCATGGGCCAATCTGTTGGTATAAACCCTTCCCCCCGCCCCCCCAAAAAAAAAAAAAAAAAAAATTCTAAAGTCAAATGTAACCTCTAGCAAACACATGCAAGTGTCAATAGAAAAGTTACCGCTCTCCATGCCGATCATCCCGTATCCTTGGCTCCTCTGACCGTGATGGTCCTCCAGACGGCTGAAGCTCTCTGATCATTTAAAGGGTGGAAGTAAAGATATTATGAATGATAGAAACAATGGATCCCAAATTCAGTAACATAGCAGACTTAAACACCTAACAAAACTAACCATCAAAAAAGTTTCAGTTATTACATATTCTACAGTTGATATGTTAACCATCAAACTAAAAGAATCAGGCTTCAAAAAACAAACAGGAAACAATTTAAGTGTCAGGACCTAAAAAGTAACCATTTAATTGATCGATTACAAGGGAAATCCAACCTCCCAAATATAAGCAATATCTAATTAAATAATCAAATGATCATAAATATCAAGAGAAATGGTCTATAGCCAACTTAACCCTAAAAATAATTCCCCAATCAATATTGAATAGCATACAGTAACGGAAAGAAAGAAATGAATTACCTCCCAGAATACTTTTGATTGGCGTCTTCTCCACCAACCCTGGTTGTACCCAGTCCACCACCAAGCCTACGAGGCCTCCAGTTTGGAACAGTTCTACCACGTTCAACATCCACAAGCACCCTTTTGTTATCAATCTTCTTCCCATCAGCTTGTTTATATGCAGCTGCATGACAAATGAACAGCAATCAGAAACAATATACATATTGCGTAATTTAAAAAAAAAAAAAAAAAAAAAAACCACACCACTGCAAACCTTTCATATCCCTTGTGTGCACATACTCAATGAAAGCATAACCTCTTGGTTTATTTGTCTCTTTGTCAGTAATCAGCCGAACCTGCAACGGAAAGCAGAAAACAATTTAGCCACAATTAATGCAGATGCATAAAAAATTTGCAGCAAATAAACAGGATCGGATTGAGATACTCTTTTACTTCTACCAAGGTGACAATTCTATTAAAAAGGCTACAAAATAGTAAAATCCTAAATGGCACGGCAGACAGGCACAATGCCTCATAAGCCGTGCTCACCTTAAATTATACAGCTCCCCAGGCAAGAAGCATCACCATCACTGATAGAGTTGCAGAAAAACAGATGTATGTGGCCAAATTACCAGTTGTCGAACACACTAAACTCCCCTTACCAGGGATTCTATATAAAGTAACAGAAATATTATAAAATAATATATGAAATACCAGGATATCTCCCCAACTGCTGATACGTTTTTGATAGCCTTTAAAGCCAAAGTAAAATTTTTAGTACCAAGGAATTCATGTAAAAGTTAAATAAAGAGAGAGAATGCTAATACTCCCTACGTGTTTTACCCAGTGCAGGAAAAAGTTGTCAGTCTCCTTTTGTTGCTTCAAATAAAGGCCAAAAGGCACAATGCATCACTGCTCTGCTCAACTTAAATTTTTCAGCTTCGCCGTGCAGGATGGAGCACCATCTTTGGACTTGAATTGGTTACAATGATTGAAACTAAGGAACCATATATACCATTTATGGAACAATTTTTATTTCCCCTTACCAAGGATATTGCTCATATGAGATGAACCCCACTTAGTATTAGAACATTACCTAGAAACTAATAAAATACCCAAGTCTCAAGGACATTCCAAAGGATAATCGGAATAAAATAGCATACTGTTAATTGGCAGATAGGCAATAATACCTGTGCAATTGTTCCACAGATGACTAACCACTTCCAATTCTAATTAAGAGCAAAGTGATGCTCATTTGTTCTTCCTTTCAGATTTAACATTATCATGGTATACCATGCACCCTATACATCTCTAATCTTACTTACAATTCCAGTATAAAACTTGATATTATGATACATATTGCAATCAAGTTAGGAAAAAATAAAAATTGAAGATAAAATTTTCAAGCCACAAATTATCCATAACAGCAAATTATAGGGGGCATGACAAAGGAAAACTTTGAATGCCAATAGCCAAAACATCTTTGTAGTTAAAAAATTTCTGTTTAGATATGTTGTATAACATATAGTATACTTCATAAAGAAAATGAAATTGAGCTCATGGGTGGAATATTACATCTGGAAATATATATAATTTATAAACCTGTAGTGAATTATGAAGAAATTGACCTGACAGGTGGAATATTACATCTGAAAAATATAGTGAATTAGGAAGATATCGTTCCTTAGTCAAAAAAATATTAAAATTTTCAAAATGTTGAAAATTGACAGAAAAATATAAAATGTTTTGTCTTCAAAAAAGTGGAAACGCACATGCAGAAACAAAAAAGGAACCTCTTACCGAACCAAAAGGCAATAACCGGAGCACCACTAGGGTATGCTCTTTAATACCTACCCGCTTGATGGGCCCATAAGCCTCAAACTCCCTTTTGATTTTGCTCTCCGTTGTCTCATAATTCTGAAAGTAGAAAGATATCCTACTAGTTAAACAATAGCAAAATAACTACATACTGATAAAAAGTATGGTAATGCTACTCACAAGTCTGGCAACAAAGAGTGTCTTGTATGGATCTCCAGAAATATTTGGGTCGTTATTTGGATCATCTGCAATGAGGTTTCTTCTTTTTAGAATAAATAAATAAATAAATAAATGACTGAAGCATAAATTATGGGCATCAACTCTGTCTAGATTAATCAGCAGTTAGAGTGCCATATCACATTTCTCAAGCTCCTCCGCAGCCTTTTTTGCACCCTCTTCCAGCCGTAACTGGTGGATCCTAGCCCTCCTTTGTGACTGAAAAAGGCAAACCAATTGAGCAAGATACACAGCTCATTGTATTGAAGAAGTATTACAAAGAAATGAATAAACAAGATACTTATCAGAACCAAAGCAGGAAATTGAAATGATGAACAACATAACCTTTGATTTTTTATGTTGAATAGTTAAAACAAAAATAACCCAAATTTCTAAAAGATGTGTCATGGTAGACTCCATTTAAGAACCGTACATCCAAACTTAGGTAGAACCTCGGGGGATATTCCCCACCCTTTTGCGTGTGCGCTTTTGCACGCGCGCGCGTGTGTGGGGTGGGTGGGGGCCTTGAAGTTACTAAGTCTGCACATGGTTAACTCAAAAATAAATAATTAAAAATTTTGCATTTACACCTCAATACAAGCAAATTCAAAAAAGGGAATTAATTCATCACTGGTTGTAAACAAATCAATAATTACTTCAGTGATATCAGTGGCATAATGAATTTGTAGAAGTATGGATTAGCAGATCCTTCTTCTATCTCAAGCACACTAATATACAAAAACAACATGTTTGTAACCATTGCCACACCCAGATAAAATACAAAATCCAAATGGCCTTCTTCCAACTCGGCCAAGTTTAAAAAATAACAAATACACCAGGTTTCTTAAATATTAAAAGAGAAATCTCACTGGCATTTCAAAGATGATCTACCATCAATAAATGAAGTGCATATTCAATCAAAACCCAATATGACCTATGCTTTAATTAAGCCCTCAAAATTGGGATTCAATCAGGAGGAGGCATCTTACAGGAGTTTCACCCTTTTGGACTGGTGGTTGGTATTCAGGATCACCTTTCTCAGCGAAGTTACTCACAAACTGCGCCATTCCTTTGACATAAAGAATACAGATTTACATAAATAACAGTCGAATGGGGGGAAATGGGGTCAAGTGTCTAGTAGTCAAGATTTCCCAAAACCTGTGTACGGTGGACATTTTCTTTTATCCGGAGGTGGTTTAAACTCCAGTGGCGGTCGGGGCTCAAAAAGCTTCAAAAGGTTGGCTGTTAAACCAGTTGGATGACTTTGTCCAATCTGCATTCAAAAGGAACTAGTTAATTTAAAAAATAAAAATAAAAAATTGATATATTGTAATATATATTTTAGATGGCAATTCCAGTTCCATAATCAATCACTGGATGTGACTATACATGTATTTCTGGCATAAACAACCACTCCAATTCTATAATCAATCACCGGATGTAGCTTTATAGGCCTTTCCAATCATTTTAGGGGCTAGGCGAAGGATACAAGCATAACAATCATTATTAAGCTAAAAGAAGCTTTATTCACAGCTGGGAAGCTAAAAATACAGATCAAACATAATACTTTTTTCTGTCTGTGCTCAGATTAGAAAACTACAGCCAACAAAATGGCGCCCACCCATTTTCCTAACCTAAATTAATAAAATCAACGGATTCATAACAAACAAACACCCAAGAGTTAATCACTGGTGTTTGGTTTCTCAGCAGCCAAACCAACCGCTGAAATGCTTAATCACTCAAATCATTTTTACCAATCATCAAACATCTGAACCAAATTTAATATCAGCTAAAATTTAACCGACACAATCAACACACAGATCATGCTCAATTCAAGTTCGAACTTAGGGTTTAAGGAGATTAGCGAAAAAAACCACAGAAATCAAGAAACAGAGGCCCTAAAATTCCACAAAAACCTATATAATCTAGATTAGGAGAAATACCAGCTTCAGTTGCATGACATTCGCACGGTTCTGCGCCTTCGTGCGCGCCTGCACGGCGGCGTTGTTGCTGTTGTTGCGCATGAAGGCATCGTTGTAGTCTCCCATCGTCGTAGAGGTCGGACCCGCTTAGGGTTTTTTCTCAGGCTATCGAATCCTAGAAATAGCGATCAGACGGTCTAGAACTGTAGATCACATGAATCGACGACAGTTAACAGACGGCAGACGAGGAGACTGAGCACAGCGGCTGCCAAAACGAGGAAGGGTTTTCGCTCGGTCGTTTTATAGACGGGCAAGAGAAACGGATGCAGGATTGACTCGCCCCAACTCGGTCACCGAGTTAAGTCCTGACTCGGGCGTGTCGGTTCGTTTTAGTTAAATTGCACTTGCACCCCTTTATTTTGCATAATTGCACGATATGGTTATACATTGGACTGGGTTTTTTTACCAAAAAATATATAATAATTTAATAAAATACCAAAATAAACTGAAATAAAACAATTTACAAAATTAGGATGGGTATCATTATTGGCACCAACGACATCCGGTATCGTCAGTATTTACATTAATACCACTAACGACACCTTATATATGCATACAGCAATGGATGGTAGACGTCGTTAGTGCCACTGACGACACCCTATTGAGAGTGATGTTTATGGGTGTCATCGGTGCTAGTGATGACACCCATCTTAATTTTATAAATTGTTCCATTTCAGTTTATTTTGATATATTGTTAATTTATTATATATATTTTGATAAAAAAATCCATTGACCTCGCATTTCTCCATGACGAGGGAGACAAAATGCCCTCGATCTTATTTGCCATGTTAGTAATTTCATCATATTTTACAATGTATTGGGAAATTTTATGAATTCATAAGCGTGAATTTTCTTTTATTTTGTTTTATAATTATGGTCATTAGATATGAGTTTTAAATATAAATAATTGACTTTTTTATCCGGTCATGGCAAAAGCTCTTTTCAACAAAATATTAATTTTGAAGTTTTAATTTATCATGATAAAATTTAAGCTAAACATAACTTTATTGATTTTATACTAATTTGACAACGAGATAAATAAATTAAAATTAAATTACATCAACACATTAAATGGAAGTTAACATAATTTAAATTAAAACTAAGCATTGTCATATAAATCATTAAAGAGACATTGAAAGATCCCTCTCAATCTAGCGTGGAAGCATAAAGTATTATGCATATGATATATAGATCAAGTATTTATTAGCATATTACTATACGTATTACATATTACAGTTAATCTATGTGATGTATGAGTTATGAATCGCACGAGTTATACATAATTTTTTAAATTATTATTAAAAAATAAAGACATTTTTAAAATAATCAAAATAGTCATTTATGTTATGAAATATTAAAAGTCCAAATTTCACATGTCAAAATAGATAGATATAAAAAGAAAATTAAAAATTAAATAGGTCATCCAAATTTTAAGATAATAAATCAAAAATACAATTACAAAAAATATAACATATAACTCCATATTTTTAGTCTCATCTATGTCCAATATGCTATGCAAACACCTATCAAAAAAAAAAATATTTAAAATTATCTTCTAATATATTTAATGTTTATTTTAAAATATTAAAAGTAAAAAAAAAAGATTATATTATTTTAAGATAAACTTGAAAGAGATTAGATAGTTTATAATTGGGATGATCGTTTGAAGGCTGAAAAGTATAATGACGAACTAATTGTACTGAAGCTGAAAAAATTTTAAAATTAAAAAGGATACAATGAGTAAATCTAAGAGAAAGGTAAAGTATAAACACAAATATATCATTTATCATCCATTCACTTAAAAAAAGTAAAATTAAAATTCATGGTAATATTTTTTTATATCAATTTAATTAAGTAATTATTTATTGTATTATATTGATTACATAAAATTAATTATTATGAATCAAATATAAATTTTGCAATATTAAATCAATGATGTATAACAATTATTGAAGGTAGGTGAGGAGTGGTAGCTATTGGCGTTGACCAAAGATTGGTGGGGTGATAGTGGCAGCAAGTGACGGTTGACAGTCGTTGGGGGTGAGGGATGACAATAATTTGTGGTGACCAAAGATGGATGACTGCAGTAGCGATAGGAGGCAGTGTTGGTAGTTGGCCTTGGCTAGATATAGGTGACAATCAACTGAACATGATGGTTAATGCTAGATGATGGTTGTGATTGATAATAGCCGTGGAAGAAATTGAAAACTTGAGTAAACATTCTTTTTATATTTTGATAATTTTTAAAAATTTTGAAAACAAATTTTTTTTTTTGAATACTACAAAAAAACTGAAAATAAATTTATCAAATGAGTTTTTATATTCAGTTTTCAAAAAAATGAAAACAAAAACTAAAAACTAAAAGTTAAAATTTTTGTCAAACGGACCTTAATCATTATAATAAAGAATGTCATCGCTTGTTATTACTCTTAACTAGAGTCACTATTCCCCTTTTGTGCAGCATTACCCTTTGATCAAGCAACAATTCGAATCGTCTCAATGTGCTCCACCTACGATGTTCATGCCATCAAAAAGTGCATAAAAACTTTAGGCAATCGAGTAAAGAATAAAACAAGATAAAAAAAATATGCTTTCATGCGATTCAATCGTGAAAGTAGCCATAAATATATTGAGTAACACAATACAATCAGAATTTATAATAAACCTATTCGCAAACTACTATTCTCTAGAATGATGTGGTTGCATTGTGGATTGAATCACTTTGAAAGAGACAAAACCACTAAAGCGATCATTTTATTACCCAAAAAAAAAAAAAAATTGTTATTACCACATCATTGCAGTATAATTTGTAAAAAGGAATGAATTCTGGTACACAAGCATTTCCTCATAAAACCAAAAAAATGTACATGCCACCTAGTACTCATGCCCTGAGTCCGTAGCGACCATTATATGCTTCTTCTCCTTCTTCATTTTGGTTGTTCTTCATTTGTGTTCCTGGTTTGTCATGAGTATCATCTTTCTGAACTTAGCCAAGTCGGAATTGTATGCACTTGTATCATATGTTGATGAAGATCTAGACTTCTGGGAGCTTGTATTTGAGCCAGTGGTGTTTACATTGATCAGATCCTCTGGTGATAAATCTCCCTCCAGTACTCGTACAATCTGCTCCCAGAAACAAATCAAATTACGTATATACACATATATGTATAACGATAAAAAAATAGTTAAACTGATAGTGTATCAAATTAAAATCTATACAATTGCACATCCAGCTTGTTTCAACATCCATCTACCTAGTTATCTCTTGATTAGCATTAGAATGCTGACACGGTAATTTTGAAAAATAAGGTGGTATTTAGTTTGCATTTTTATTTTGTTTTATGTTTTTGTTTTCTATTTTCTATTTTATGTCTTTTACGTTTTGAAAATCCCAAAACAAGAAAAACGGAAAAATAGGTTTGGTTTGACATTTTTTGTTTTTCCTATTTTGAGATTTTTCTTGTTTTGGGTTAAAAATACTCAAAACGATTTTTTGTCATTTTGTATTTTATATGTAATCCATTTTTTATTTTTTAAAACACATTTTGAAAATACAAGTAACCAGATGCGTTTTGAGCTGTTTTCCTTATTATGAAAAAACAAAAATGGAAAATAAACTCAAAACAAGTATACCAAAAAGCTCCTAACTTATTCAAATCTGTAATATGAATATATACACATGTAAGGGAGAAAAGGATAAATGCTTTATATTTGAAAAGAGAAAAGGACCAACATATGCAAGTTCATTATCTTTATTGGCTTATTATTTGATATCGAGTCTCTTTTGTCCCTTCAAAATATGAGCGGCTAAGTGATGGACGTTTGTTTCATCTAAGTGAACAAAGAGTGTTATGAAAAGTAAAAAGCAATAGACACCTTGGGGGTATTTGGATGATAAAAAAATTGAAAAAATTGGTGTAAAAGTGATACGTGATAAAATTTGATTGAAAGAAGTTAGAAAAAATTTGTAACTTTTTGTAAGTTTTAGTAGATTTTGGCATGCCAAATAGCACCCTTTAGGGTACAATGTCCAATGAGAATCCTTATGCATAGTCATTCAATCTTGATTGTTTAATTTGAGTGGGGGCTCGTAACGGGATATACACCAAATGGATGGTCTAGATGGCACAACCATGATAACCACGATTGTGCTTAGCTTTTCTCAATGTCCAATGTGCATGGGGTAAAAATGCTGATGAATATCACACGTTTCTAGATGCATCTTCGATTCTTAGGATATTACTTAGGCTACATAATACCTGACTCATCTTCGGGCGCCTTTTGGCAGAATTACAGATGCTGGCAGCAGCACAGGCTACCATGCGTGCCATCTCATAGGGTACATAGTTATCTTCCAGGCGTGGATCCACCAAACCCTCATACGTGCCATCTTCCAGGGCCTGACTTAGGATTGGCCTTGCCTGTTTGTTACATGCTTTCACAAATTAAATCGACGAAGACCAGAAAAATGCAAAATACAGCAAAACTTCTTTTGGACAACATTTAAACGATGCAATGCAAGACAAGATCAAAAGGATTTGCAAATTAATCGATAGATAAATTTGTGTACAGACCCAGTCCACCAAGCTGTCCTCTATGGAACTATCATTATCCACCGGTTTACTGCCAGTTATGAGTTCCAAGAGCATGACTCCGAAAGAGTAAACATCAGATTTCTCAGTTAGCTTGCCGCTTGAGGCGTATTCTGGAGCCAAGTACCTGTGTTCACAACAGAATATTTCAGAATCATTTGCTTCCCATCAATTTCAACTCTTCAGAATCGTTGTGGATTTGACAAGAAGTTATGTACTAGTGAGAATGATTTCCAAGACACTAATATTGAAATAATTAGTGCATAGTCTCTAGATGCATGTTTACTTCTGCAGACAAAAGTTTAAAACACTCTAGAAATGGAGTCGAGGAAATTCTATGAAGCATCGCAAACCTATTTGATATGGAATTTAATCATAAAATTAGAACGCGACAGAGAATTAAACTAACAAGGGATTAATGTGAATTCAATATCAAATAAGGCATGATCTAGAACTTCAAAATGTTCCCTTCTAGTTTAAATTATAAGTACTTCTATTTAGTTATTACTTAAGAAATAAAATCATCACTTAAATCTTTACCAAATTATAGGTGCTCAAACCAGAATCAGAAGGAAACGATTAGTACAACTTACCCAAAGGTACCCATAATACGAGTAGAGACGTGAGTGTTATTGTCGTTAGTGAGTTTAGCCAATCCAAAATCTGCCACCTGAATCAAAAGTATTATGACACATCAATTACCTTTAGCAAGGGGCAACATAGGCATTGAAACATATTACAGCTTTATTAGGCTTCCATATATGGATGTAAGAGATTAATACCTTGGCTTCAAATTCATAATCAATGAGAATGTTTGCAGATTTAATGTCACGGTGGATAATCCGAGGGTGACCTGCGTGTGTTCAAAAATCAGAGAGAGAAAGAAGGGGGAGAGAGAGGGAGAGAGGAGAAAAAACATACAGTCTTCATGAAGGTAACTAAGCCCTTTGGCCGATCCCAATGCAATACGCAGCCTAGTTGCCCAGTCCAAGGTTGGATGACCACTTCCTGCAGCCATGAATTTTCCAAGATTGGTCAGCTCAATTACTGGTTTGGTCCATTGGAATAAGAGTTGATGCTTAAGAATTCATTTTACTGATTATTTATTTATTTTTTATTTTTTTTATGCATAAGAAACTAGTGATTAGAATAAATGAACCAATCTGTGAGGGGATTGTAGAACCGACCATGAAGATGATATTCCAAGGTCTTGTTAGGAACAAATTCATAAACTAGCATCCTCCTGGCATCAGCGATGCAATATCCAACGAGTGACACAAGATAGCGATGATGAACACGGCTGATGATTTCCACCTCAGCCCGGAATTCCCTCTCTCCCTGCCCACTACCAGACTTGAGACTCTTGACCGCAACCTCCTTGCCATCAGCCAACACGCCTTTATGAACATACCCGAAACCACCTTGACCCAGCATATTAGCCTGAGAAAACCCACCAGTGGCGGCAGCTAGCTCATCGTAGGAAAAGCTGCTCTGGTTCATCCCAATATGCACATTTGGGGATATAGGTGTCATGCCTGTGCTTTGCAGGTCTGAGAAACCGGAGCTGTAATCTCCACTGCTCACGTATCCCTGGGAAGGGTAAGGACCAACACCACATGGAGCTGTCCCCATTAGACCTGGCGACAGAGGAAGTTCAATTGAAAACGAGGTCTCCAGGTTTACACTCATTCCATTTTGTTGTATAATATTTATGCATAAATCACAAAACAAAGCAGTTAACCGAAAAGGTAGGCTCAACCCCTATTTCATTTTAAATTTGTCAGAATTGTAACATGGCAACAAAATGACAATCCGATAGTTTACTCACTGAAAAATTTACTTCCGTGATTTCAGAAATATAGTTGAGGTGCCTACTGGATCAAGAAGTTCCCAATAGTACGTACAACAATAAAGAGAACCCAGAAGAAAAAAACTTTGGACACCCCCCTTTTAATTTTTCAAGCGACAATCTTTACAGTTTTCATTCAAAAACATATCCAAGTTCATTGCTTGATGCATGCATATGTAATTGTGTTACACTATGCATTTATTTTCATCCTAAATTGGAGCAAGTTAAGAATACGATTGATGTATCATTATCTCAATTAACTCAGGTTTGGGGACAATTCAATGTGTACTTCTAGAAACAGTTAATTTGATCAGAAAAACAGAAAGCAAACAACTACTAGAACTTTTGTAAGGAGTCACCCTACACAGCCAGACACCCAACTCAAATTAGAACAACAACAGAAGAAGCAATACATGCAATCCATGGGATTGGGGATATAATTAACATTTGGGAACTTAGGAGCTGTAAAATTTGAAGCTTTCTTTTTCCAACGTGTACGCATATGTATTTAGCTAAATCATATGGACTGTGTATAACAGATTGAGGCTGTCGATTGGCACCTTTAGGTCCACGGGGAGGGTCCATATAGTATTGATTTCTCTTCTTCTTCCTTGATCTGCACTTTATAAAAATAAGAATCGACGCAAGAATCAGAAAGCCACCGAGCACCACCCCTCCAATTATTACTTTACTCCCTGATGATGACGATGGAGGCGGCGGGGGCGACCCACCACCAGAGTGTGAAGATGGCGGTGATAATTTTCGTGATGCCATGACATGTGGAGGTGGTGGAGTCACTACTAGGGAGGAAACACTGTTAGCTTGTGGTGGTGATGGTGAAGGCAAGGTCGGTGGGTTTGGAGAGGCAGGGGGTGATACTGGTGGAGGTGGTGCAGCTGAGGTGGATGAGCCATCTTTCGGGGGTGGTGAATGAGGAGATTCTTGTGGGGGAGGCGGTGGCTCCGCCTCCGGGGACAGCGGGGATTCCGGGGATGGCGGGGAAGGGGTAGACTCTTGGGGGAGAGGAGATTTTGGATTGGACTTTTCAGACTCTGGAGGAGGAGGTGATGACTGGGGTGATGGTGACGACGATGACGACGAGGATGATGGTGGCTGTGGGGTTGATGTTAACCCAAGGTCGGAAGCCAATGAATCCATTGAAGAGGAATCCGAGGACTGAGCAGTCACGGATGACGCCTTTATATTCCAGCCAATATTTAGCCAGAATCTATCCTCCTCCTACCGTAACTGCTCGTCCAACAACTGAAGGTACCTGAACATAACTCGAGATTCAAACAGAAAACAATCATTTTGCATGCATAATCCAGAGCAATCTATATGTACATATGTATATGTACCTGCACATACATATATATAGATTTGCATCTCCTTCCGAAAAAAAGAAAAAAAGAAAAAAAAAAAAAAACATAAAATCAAACCATTGAATCCCATATTATTATTTTGTTCATGGAATCTCCAATTTTGTTATAATGCAGCAAAGTGAAAAAATTGCGGAAGTCATTATATTGCATGTACTGATCATTATTCATTACGATGAAACAATTTTGATGAAAATTTGATATTAAATTCTTTTAGAAACCTAATTGGAGAAAATAAACAGATGGGTTGGGGGGGGGGGTTGTTCTTAGACCACATTTATATCAGAAAACATAATTTCTGGGAATTTTTGCAAATGATTTTAACAGAAATTAGAAAGATAATATTTGAAGTCACTTACATAAATCTTCTCATTTTACACTAGAGTGTATCAAAAACAAAAATTATTTGTCAATGAAAAGGAAAAGAAAGGAAAAAAAAAAAAACAGTTGAGAAAGATACCTGGATGAAGAAGTTTGAAGGTCTCAATCGGAAGAGAGAGAATTGTTAGCATTATCATTTTTCCATCCCATAAAGGAGGAGAGCTTGTCCTTCCTCAAATTGCCTCCTGGAATCCAGGGCCTCTCTCTCTATCCTCTCTCCTCTCATAGAATGACAATTTAATTTTTAATTTCTTTTTATTTATAGCAAGCTCAATATAACTCAAAATTCTCTATTAAGATTGATCTGATAAAAATTTCTTCCCTATTTGGTCAACATTTTTTTTCACCTCACGCAAAAAATAATTTTTTTTCCGGCACATGCTATAAAAAGAATTTTAGTAAAAGTCCTTCCACTACTTGGATAGAGAGACACGAATCAGTAGTTGATTTAAGCTCCGTTTGACATGAAGGTTATTAGATTTTTTTTTAATAATTAAAATTAATCTTTTATATGTTAAATTTTTTTTTTTTTTTTTTTTGTAATCATGAAAAAAAAATATGTAAAATGAACTTTAAAACTAGCTACTAAAATAATATTTTTTTAATAAAATGATTTAATTTGTTAAACTAAAACAATTTTTTAATAGATAATAATTTTATATTAAAATATTTATTTTATTAAAATTAATTATTATTAAAAAATAAATATTTTATGACATTAAACTAATTAATTTAAATAAATTTTAATTAATTTTAATTTGATAAAACTATTATTCTAAATAAAATTATATTATCAAACATATTTTTTATTTCAAAAAAAAATAACAACTAAAAACAAAAAAAAAAATTGAAAAAAAAAAAAAGGACAACTAAAAACTAGTATTTTTTATTTTTTTTATTTTGCCCCTTTCCAAACTAAAACTTATTTCATTTGCACATTATTAAACCTTATTTCATTAGCACAATGCAACTGTGAAATCTATATGCCGTCCTCATCCCAGTGAATTGAATAACAAAATATGAACATTTTTTCAACAAAAACATTCAAGAAGAGTGTCATCCTAGGTTTTTATTTTACATTGGTAAAAACAAGAAACATGGAAAGAGAACATCGTCCTATTCAAATACTGACAGGGGCATTCACGTACGTCAGGTACCTCTCCCAGAAATTTTCCTGCTCGCTGCTTAGGACTTCCTTCTTTCTGTGTCTTTCAGATGATATGAATACACCACACCCTCAAACAAAATCACCATAACATCATCCTTAATAGAAGGCAAAACTCAACAAACTTCAAGCTCTCCAAAACATAAAAGCTTCACCGCAACATTGTGCTTCGGATTCATGTCCATAGCCCCATGAAGGCCAGTATCTTACCCGATGATGTTACCCAGTATGCTGTTCCCTTCATGTAAAACCCATTCTATAGTGTTTTCTGAAGAGTATATCTCAAAATAAACCTTCACCACATCTTTAATCTCTCCATGTCCTCCTTGCGCTTGACGTGTTCCAGATAATAAAGCATACTGGCATCTTCTTTTTGATAAGTAGAGGCTCCCAGGTTACAATCTTCATCCACTGAGATAGCAAGGTAAAAGAGTTTACTAGAATTTTTTGCTTAATTAAAATATAAAAGGTCTCTAGAATATTTTATACACCATCCGTAAGATCACTAATCAATCATCAGCCAAAAATGAAACTATAACTTGTAGAGCTTTTGAACCCAATCATAAGAAGCTTTGAAGAATGGAAATTTATAAACCATCCTGCAGAAACACAATCTGTCAACCAAGCATGACTGTATACCCCATAGGGGTGCTCCAAGCCAATCATAATAATTTTAAAGAAACAGAAACATCTATACCAAATATAAACAGGTGTCTCCATCATCAACAATAACGACGACTATGACAATACAAGCAGATTAACCAGATATCTCTATCTTAATGGACTGTTATTACAGACAGATCTTCACACAAAGAAAGGTAGAAGAAGCCAGAGGTTTCTATCACAGCAAAGATAAACAAGTCAGATGGTGCAATACCATGCATCACATAAAATCTCATGCAGGCATTATACAGGCAAAGATAGGGACAGAATCTACATTCAAATAATATTTAATATTAAAAACAAGCCCCAAAAGGACAATTCAAAAAGCTCTGCCACTGTCATTTATCTACATTTGTTAACATGCGCTGTTGATTACTTGATTAAAAACTACCCCAACAACATGAGCGATACAGTTGTTTACCAAATATTAAGCTCTAAGTCTAACCCACCCAACCCTTTTTATGCCACAACCCTAGCCAGGTAGATTGATAATGCCCCCACCACAAGGTTACTTCAATTATAGCAGGCGACAAGTAGCACAATATAAAGAAGTGGGGACCTAAATTTACATTCTCGTATAAGAATCTGAAGAAAAAAAAAAAAAAGGATTATGAGGAGATGAAAAAGATGCATTGATAATTTCAGCTCCGTGCTTGATGGTTTTGAGCTTCTTTCAGGTATCAAAATCTATCTGCACAGCTACAAATTAGGATAATATTTATCTCCTCTCACAGAAACTTCCCTAAGGCCGTGTTTGTTTGCGGGATAAAACAGGGGATTGGACTAACAGTCTACCATTTTTGACCAAGTTGACTTTAGTCCCGTGTTTGGTTCACAGTATTAAAACTCCGGACTGGATTTCATATCCCCCAA
>QLOD02000001.1:41538287-41552935 GCA_003260245.2 Sideroxylon spinosum
GTTTTACCTATTATGTGGGTAATTCGATTTTTGTCCATTCTAGTTCTTCAAATCATCAAACATCTAACATGAAACTTATAATATGGTTTTGTTAGAATCTGCCAAAAGATGCAGCTGTTGGCGTTGATACTTGGTGTGTATCAGTAGACACTGCAATGAAATGGGAGCATGCATTTGCCAAAAAGCAGCAAAAATTGGTGCAAACATCCAAAAATCTAGTTGATGAAGTTTGGACAAATCGGCCACCAGTTACAATCAATCCTGTAAGTGTCCATCCTTTGGAATATGCTGGCTGTTCTGTTGCAGACAAGTTGAAGGACCTAAGGCGAAAGCTCAAGGAGGAGGGAGCTCGTGCTATTATTATCACGACACTTGATGAGGTCAGTTGTACCATTCAAGCTTCCATATTCTCAATTTTCACATCATTTTCCTTTTGGGGTATACTATATCTATCTACACCAAAGGTGGAATTAATCCCCTACAGCTTCTGACTGGTTGATCTACTCCGCCAGATCCTGAAGCCAGGTAATGTTGAACGGGATTCGAAATGGTGGCCTCTGCTTCAATTTATAGAGATCTTACTGTTGAATTGCCCTGGTGTGGGCTTTCAAATCCCTTATTATGCTGATGATATGAATCTTTCTTGGATTTCTTATGTGTTTGTTACTTGATGACATGGTACTTGACGATATTTTCATTTTATTGCTTCCATGCAGGTTGCTTGGTTGTATAATGTCCGTGGAAATGATGTTTCCTATTGTCCTGTTGTTCATGCATATGTGATAGTAACATCTCTCTCTGCTTTCATTTATGTGGACAGTAGGAAATTGTCTTCTGAGGTCAGTTGTTATTATTATTTTTTTCTATCTAATGTTCCATTTTTAGTTTGAAAGTCACATGGTCTATATGGTCGACCTTTGGACTTATCTAACAAATACAAAGCATTTGTAGGTAAACTCTTATTTGGAGCAAAATGGAATTGAAGTACGGGACTATGGGGTAGTGAGCTCAGATGTGGACTTGCTTGCATCCAATCAGCTCACTTCTTCCTCTTCGGCTAAAGAAACTCCGTCTGACGGCCCAAAGGACATGGAAACAGGAAACAGTATGAGTGAAGCAGAAAAGAGAACTTGTGACCTCATCTGGATTGACTCTGGTTCGTGCTGCTTTGCTTTGTATTCAAAACTGAATTCTGGTCAGGTTCTCCTGAAGCAGTCACCTTTGGCCCTTGCAAAAGCTCTCAAGGTACGGCATTAAACCACACATAAAAAATAGCTCTGGTTGGATGGTTCTTGGCTAAAGTGGTCCAAGAATGATTAGTTGTAGTG
Organism: Sideroxylon spinosum; assembly: GCA_003260245.2. NCBI lineage: Eukaryota > Viridiplantae > Streptophyta > Magnoliopsida > Ericales > Sapotaceae > Sideroxylon > Sideroxylon spinosum. The sequence goes on from QLOD02000001.1 coordinate 41,539,616, forward strand.
TTGCGTTTGTTGGTCAATGACTAGTTACCATATTTTGCCACAGTTGGCTTACTAATGAATCATGCAATTTTGCTTAGTTGTTTAGGCAATATGTCATGAGAGATCTCTTTTATTTGTCAATTTCTTTGAAGAAATCTTCTCACTGGTGCAAATTATGTGTAGAGAAAAAGTTGAATCTTTAGCCCTATTTAGCGTAGAGACAATGGGCCTTTCGAGTTCTAATGGGAAAGACAGCCCAACATGTTAAACAGTAAATTAGATTCTTGTAATTACTGTTTAATAAGAATTACATGAAGCTGGCAAAACTGTAAGGTTTATAAAGTTATGGATCAATATGTATACCAATCAAAGTAGATTTAACAATAAATCATGAAATGCTATGGTTCTTGCATATAATTTCTTAATTTATTCAGAAGTAATTCGCGACTGGTGATCAGAATTTCTTCAAACATATCCTTGAATTCATTCGAGATGTGAGTGAAACCCAAATTGTAATACATTTATCCATATTTTGTGTCAGTGTAAAAAGTTACATATCGTAGTTCTCCCCCCCAAAAAAAAAAAAAAAATTCTAAATTAATTGAGAGCTATGTGTTGCACCTGTATTGTGTGTATGTTTGCATCATACTCTCCGAACACTCCCTATGTGTGCTGTAAACTTGTTTATGCATGTCCTAATAATTTTTTATTCTTTATTGAATGGGTCTCAGACACTTGGAGGACATACGTGCCATCACTCCAACACATGGATCACATTGTTATTTTGAAGAAAAAAAAAATCTTAAATCCAAGTAATACGATGAAAACAACATTAATTTCTATCTACTAATTGTTTTTGCTTTATTTTTATTTTTATTTTTTTAATTTAAGTAATTTTAAAATTCTATTTCTTTATGAAAAGAAATTTCTAAAATATGTTTCGGACTTGTATAGCTGATTGGTGGGGGTATAGATCCAGATTTAGATTCATTTATGAGCTTTGCAGAGGTTATGAGGGTATAGTCAGGGATGGTGTTGACGTAAGGACCGGTATTTTCTTAGTGTCCTTTTCTCATTAATAAAATTTTTTCTTTCCCAAAAAAAAAAAAAAATAATAATAATCCAGATGTGAATATGTTATTGGATTTTAGATCTTGGAAGCCTAGTGCTTGGGTTTCTGATCTTGTATAGTTGGGCTAGTCCCATTTGTGTTTCACAGGTGGCATCCCTTGATGCCTTTTAATACTATTTACGCATTACTCGTTAGGGGGGGAAAAAAAAACTAAAAGATAAATATATTTGTAATAAAGAACTGATAAATAGTTGTTCTTTCATGTATATCTATGAAATGTGTGTATATATATTTAATGTCCCCATGGTGTCATATTTTTGAAATTGTTGTGTCATATTTTTGTCTTGTGTTTGCGTTCATGCTTCTTAGATTGAAAACATATGTGGAATTCTTCAATTAAGTTGTGGATCAAGAGTGCAAATAAGGAGAGAGTTTTAAAATTTTGCATGTTCAACCCCTTATTGGTTAAATTGTGATTTAAATCCAATTCTAATTTCATTAAGTTCGTGATCCTATATCACTTTTTGCATTGATAGCTAGTAATTTTTCTTTTGACTGACTTTCTGGCTGAATATTTTACATTCCTAGAACCCTGTTGAGTTGGATGGGCTGAGAAAAGCACACATCAGGGATGGTGCAGCTGTTGTGCAGTATCTTGTTTGGCTGGATAAGCAGGTATGTGTTAGGCCAATGAGTTTTGGTTTTTGGTTCTATTAAAAGTTAACCTCTGTGTCGTCATATTTGATAGAGTCCTAAGCTATGCACATTTGCAACTATTAACCAACACATAATACTTCTATTTTTTGATCTGGATATAGATTATCTAAAACTAAGGTTAGCAGCAGTGGTTGCTGAAAGCTTAGATTTTTATTTATTTATTTTTTTCCTTTCTTTCTTTCTTTCTTTCCTTTTGTCTTTTTTTTTTTTTTGGGGTGGGGGATAAATCTGAAAGCTTAGATTTTTTTTTGTTAAATATTGATTCTTTCAAATGTTTTTCATGTAAAGATTTTCATTAAACCAAAACTAGTAGGGGTTGCTTTTCTACTGTTCCCTTATCTGGATCCATAAACTTGCAAACTGAATAAATTTGTCTAGGAAAGCCCTTACCCATGTTGGGTTTGTATTGATTTTTGTTTTGTTTATGAGAACTCTGATGTACTTGATCTCCACCTCATTTCAAATTTGCAGATGCAAGAGATTTATGGGGCTTCTGGTTACTTCGTGGATAGGGAGAGTACAAACAAGACAAAACAGTCGTAAGCTATTTCTTGCTGATCTTCCTTGTTTTGGCTAGTTTCCCCTTAGATTTTATCACATATTAACCTTCTTTATCCTTGATATATCATCTCTTTCATGCATGATGGGATTTGTTTCCAATGAGGAGATCCTATATTCTTTGTTGTCTACAACAGAAGATTTTTCCTTTCTTATCTACAACAGAAGATTTTTCCTTTCTTAAGTGTTAAAATAGCTTAAGCATTTATTCTTTGCACACTTAATTGAGAAGTGGTTGATGATAAACATGAATTTATGAAAGGCCAGAGGATTTGGTTTGGTTTTCCAATGCAAACTTTTCCTTCTTGGGAAACATAGATATAGTGACATGACATTACCTTTAAATGGAAAATTTGTTTAGTTTATTCCTTAATTTGATAATCTGGATACCATTGATATCTTTTGTGCCCCTCAAGAACGTTGCTTTTTATTTGTATGTAATTTAGCAATATATCAGAGTTACAAATCAAAATTTTTTTGGACTTTGTTTTTGTATCCTGAACCAAATTTACCCTGCACGTGCAACATATTTGTAAGTCAACTTATTGATGAAATGACTGAATAAATTGTAGCAGGGAAACAATGAAGCTGACGGAAGTGTCTGCAAGTGATAAGCTAGAGGGCTTCCGTGCATCAAAAGAGGTAATACCTACTTCATAGAAATTGACAGTTCTGAATAACCTTAAATCAGATGCTTTGTCATTTAAGATGAATCAAATGGTGTCCCAGGCATGAAGTAGAAATTCTTGGTTTTAGTAGTTTTAAGTGCTGATGTCAGAACCCATATTGGACCAACTGGTTGAACTGGTTCAGCTGCCGGATGGACCAGCAGTCGGATCAAATTAATTGGGTCATTTAAAAAAAAGGGTGACTTTGATTGAATTGCGCAGCTGCTTACTGTTGCATTTCCCTTAAAATATAAAGAAACGAGCCTAAGACTTGAGCCAAGGCAGCTGAGTATATAGAGTAGCAACTTTCAATACCAGACTTTCTTTGTGTCTATTTTTCTTAAATATCTTATACATTGCAACTGAATTTATGAATTATTTAATTTTATCATATTGGTCTCATTTAGACAGTTGCATGTCCTATGTAATATGGAGCAAAATTATAAGTAAACTGATTTTCTGCTGCTAGAACGTTTGGAGAATGGGTGAATAAGCACTAGAAGTAGCACGTGAGAACATGAAGTTATATAAGGATGCTACAGGAAGTGTTTAGGGGGAAGTCACTGGGGAAGCGTTATGTTTACATGGAATTTAAACATTTCAATCGGCAAACTATTGTGATTAGTCACCAGGGCTGAAACTTGAGAATTTTGAAAGCTTGATGTTGAAATAATTGGAACAAGAAGAAACTAGTGCTAATGAGCATAGTTGAAACCTTCAGAAGTGTGATTGCTTTCTATTACTATCTGCCATTCTTATCTGCACCCCTAAGCTTTATAGAGGTTGTGCTTACGTGCATATATAAGAAGTGAAAAAATTAGAAGAATTTTACCGTCAATGTCGGGGTGTATGATGATAATGATGATATGGAAATTTGTTGAAAGGAAATACCATTTCTTTATTTCTCCTACTTAACACCCTGAAATATTAATCAATGGAATATCAAGGTTCGTAATTGAAATAAAAAGGTAGTTGTTTAATTCAAAATTTTGTTGAGAATGCCTTATATGCACTTACATCATAGGGATATATTTTATTTCATATAAATTAAATGGGGGAAAAATAATATATGTGAAATGCTTGTTCGATTACAATTGCTATGATGTACATAAAATAAAAAACACAATAAAAAATAAAATTTTGTTATTATAATGCATGTGTATGAAAAAATAACTATCATACCTTTAAGATCAATTGATTTTATTTATTTTATAATGCATTTGTATGAAAAGAATAACTATCTTACCTTTAAGATCAATTCTTTTAAAAGTGTAGCTCAACACTTAACAATGATTTTATGTACATGCGAGAAACTTGTTTCTTTTACTTGCTTTTAATAAAAAGAGAGAAAGATTCCTGCAATAAATGTATAGAGTGGTCAACACAGACTGTAACATAACTTGTATATTCAGTTTAAAAAAAAAATTATCATATTTAGCTTTATTAAATCATAAAAGAAAATAAAGATGATGCGAAAGAATAGACACTGGAAATAGAAAAACTAGGTATTATAGTATGAGAAGTAGAGAATAAAAGAATAGAAGAATAGAGAGACAAAGGTGATAGTAAATTAGGTATTATTAGTATGGGGAGTAGAGAATTAACATTAGTGTTTTATATTATAGACAGTAATCTAAAATATTTATAGTATAATAATATTATATTGACTAAATATATTATAAGAAAATCAGAGTCTACAATATTTATAGTATAATACTTTATGAAAATCTACACAAATGCCCAAGTTTTGGTATTTATGTGTATATATAATAGATAATGGATAATGATGGAATGCAATATGAAAAAAAAAATTTGTTAAACTTTATTTGTTTTAAAGAATCATAGTGTGAGGAATTGTTTTGAAAGATTACCATATTAATTACTCAAATAGTAATAACATTCCATTTTTTTTTTTTCAGAAACTTAAATACTTTGTGATTAGTTCCCAAAAGAATGTTATAATTAGCATATAGCATATGTTAATAAAATGAATGCAATGCAATTTCCCTTAATGTAATTGATGATGCCCTTTTTGGTTGGTTTGATCTTATTTTTTTTTTGCTTTGAGCAAAAGGTTGCTATCGATGTTACTGATGTTTCCACCTCAAAGTCAGATTTCTTTCACATGATCATGGTCTTTCTACATTCTATGTCTGCAGCTTTTTAGAGGGTTGAGTTTTCCAACTATTTCATCTGTGGGTCCCAATGCAGCAATTATCCATTATTCACCAGATGCAAAAACGTGTTCAGAACTTGATGCAGATAGCATCTATCTATGTGATTCGGGGGCACAGGTTTATGAGCTACCTTAAATAGTTTGGACTCTGAGCATGTCAGCATTTGCAAAACTAACCAAAAAATTTTCATACTTTATTTTTTCTGATGTCTTGAAATCTTCGATGTTTGTCTCTTGAAGTATCTAGATGGAACGACTGACATAACACGGACGGTTCATTTTGGAAAACCTTCAGCACACGAGAAAGCATGTTATACTGCGGTATGTGGTACTTTGTGATTTTTTTTCTTCACAGTTGCTTGTTTTTCTGATACTTGAAATCCAGGCTAACATTGATTAACCCCACATACCGTTGTGCTAATTCTTGTTTTGACTTATTTGAAGTTGCTAATAGTAGTTAAGGGCATACCATCCTGGTAGACAAGGTGCTTATAAAATTGGAGATAAAGGTCTGTTTCAGTTAACCTAGAAATAATTTGGAACGAAATGAAATTGTGGTATGGTTTCTTAAATCCACAGAGGTGGCATTATGAACTGAAACTTTATTTGTATTGGATTGACAAATTTGAAAGGAGCAGATTTTGGTTAATATAGAAGAATCAGTTGGAGGATAGGACATAACGGTTAGATTACTATGTGAGTGGTGATTAAACTTGCTAAACAAAAGACTTGGATTAGCAGGATTAAACCCAAAGTTGTTCATTAACAATTCGTTGACTTAATAGAAGCAGAACTAACAGCAAACATGTGTTTGAATGATACATTGAACTATCAGAGGGAAACATATACATGGGAAAATTGGAAATTCATAAACAATTGTGCATTCCTAAATGAATGCTATGCAAAGTAAGATGGGCGAAGGAGACTCTGAATCAAAGTTAATTGAATTATACTGCATGGACTCAGGTGGAAGTATGGGATGTGGATATGTCCATGTGTCAGACCTAGTAAAATATTAATATATGTGGACATGTCGTGGATTTTTTAATATATTTTATATTGTATAGTAGATTAATGTTTAGATATCGTATAGTATATTGATATATATATTAATTTATTTAGTAATATACTAGAACAAAAGTTGGAGCCAAAACAAGAATATTCTTGTTTATTATTTTAGATCTATGTGAAAGGCTAAAAATTTTATTTACCATCAAATATTACCAGTTGTTTCTTCAGTTACGATTAAAAATGGAGGATTTGTTTGAGGGATATGGGGCCTGCAGATTGGGTTTGCAATTTATGGGCTCCACAAATTCAGCGTTTTTGAAAAAAAGAGAGGGTTTCTAACCCCTCAGATTCCTGGATATACAACATTCTAAAACAGTTTGAATTAAATTTCCCTCCAATCCAACGGCTAAAAACTTTTCCTTTCTCTTATTTCGTCTCTTGTCCTATCTTAACCAAATACGGTATAAATAATGTCATACAAAAATTCAATCCTATTGTATATACAATTTGATGGTATTACTTGTCTCTGAAATTCTATACCTATAAGCAAATGTAGCCCATGTGTCTAATTGGGTATGTGTTCCAACATAATTCCCATATCCTTACCCTTGTCATGTCTGATGGATACAAGTGTATTGGAGTGAATAAAAGAGACTATATCCATACAACACTAATTAATGACTAGAAAACTTTCATTTTGAAGAAAACGTCATTGCAATACTTGCAGTCAAGCCTGAAGCTTGTACCCCTTTCACTCACCGTTTTTAACTGGAAAATACTAATATTGGTAGTAGAACTAGAATCCTTTTGTTAACAGGTAATACTTTGCTGGAAGGGCATTTATCACGTGTACACATTGATGCTGCCGATTTCATGGGCAATCACCTAGCAGCATTGGCATTAGTCTCCAGTATGATTTATGAGAACTGATTTTGAATAACAATTCATCCATCAAATGGTGCCAAGCAATATGGGATAGTGCTTGGCACCTGATGTTGGGCCATGGTTTTTGAAATTGATTCTATGATGTGGTTGGAAAGGTGCAATTATCTTCTAGTAAAGAATTTTCAAACGTATCTATGTAGTTTACTCCATTTAGTTTCATACGTATCTATGTACACACTTTTTGGACTTCTATGGTTCATTAAGCTGTAATTTAGACTTCTAAACGCCTGGCCTCTTCTAACCTTTCATAACTGCAATTCTGAGATTGTTCCCCTTTTTGTTTTGGGGAATTGTATCTGGGGTCTTGAGAAGTTAGTTGATTTTCTGGATTTTATTCAGGTTCTGAAGGGTCACATTGCATTGGATAATGCTTGCTTTCCTAATGGAACCAATGGTATTGCAAACTTGCTCACTTTTATGCTACTAATATTCATTGAGCTGTTATAGTTTCAAAAAAGTCAAAGGCCATTTAATCGAGTGCACAAATAAATGCACACGTTTTACCTGATGCAGTATTGTAAAAATGTGCTAATTGCAAATATGCACTTTATAGGGCATGCTCTTGACATTCTCGCTCGAATTCCATTGTGGAAGTATGGACTTGATTATCGACATGGTACTGGTCATGGAATTGGGTCTTACTTAAATGTTCACGAAGGTAAGTGACTAAGAAACAAGGTTGCCCCTGTTGTCTTAAGTCAACTTTTATGTGGACTAACTTTTTATATTTCTTCCTTTTTTATGTTGGACAGGACCTCAATTAATTAGTTTCAGGCCGCATGCTAAGAATGTACCGTTGCAAGCTTCAATGACTGTGACAGATGGTGAGTGTCATATTTTCAATGCCTTGGATTTGGTTCTTACATTCACTGCATTAGTTATCCTTTTGCATTCATGTATTAAGTAAATGGGCTTTACTAGTTGTATGTCTATGCCACCATCGTTCGTCATTTGTTGAGTCTTTCACTCTCTAATTCTTAAGTGCATGTTTTCTCTGGAAGTTATTATGAGAAAAGATCATGCAAGTGAACGAAATTAACAGCTGATCAAACAAGAACTGGAATTGAGTTATCAAAGATGTAATTTGAATCTAGGCATTTAAGTTTTTAGTTTGTTCCTTCTTTGTTTTATTTTTTCATCATATGTTCAATTGGAGGAGCACTTTCTTCTCTGAAGTTTCCCCATCATAATTGATATTTAACGTGTTTTTTCTAGATGAAGTTCTGTCTCCGTATTTTGATTTTTAAGATCAGTCAAATTGTCAACGTCAAAGATTTCTTTTTCTGATTTTTCTCTTGCTTTTTAAAATTAAATTTGGAATTGCATTATCAGAACCTGGCTATTACGAGGATGGGAACTTTGGTATAAGATTGGAGAATGTGCTGGTTGTGAATGAGGCTGGTACAAAGTTCAATTTTGGTGACAAAGGCTACTTATCATTTGAGCACATAACATGGGTAAGTTTATTATGCTTTATGGATTATGACTTGTCAAAGAAGTTTATTATGCTTCAAATCCAAGCATCTTGTTTTTAGCCTTGGCTGTAATTGTCTATGATTCGGAACTTGAATTTGGGAGTCGTGAAGAATCACAGGCAAGCTGACTCAGTTGGAAAAAAAAAAACAATAATAACAAATTTGATCAATCATTTTCCACACTCCCTCTTACTGGCTTGTAACTGCTATGAATCATGATTATGAACATCGTGCTGGATAAGTTACCCCAAACTATAGAGTAAAAAAGTAAAAGTCTCATTCAAACTTTGTTTTTAGAATGCGGCAAAGTTTTGTAAATGTGCTTTCATCAGAACTCTATAGAGTAGCACAGTTTCTGTAATTTTCTTCTTTCAGATTGCAGTTGACATAAGTATACGGAATGTTGGTTTTCCTTTCTGGACAACATGTTTTTGTTTAGCTTCCTAACGACTTTGCAACATCAATATTCTTTTTGATGTTTGATTCTTCTTGTCATGTCCAGGCACCATACCAGAAAAAGTTGATTGACTTGAGCCATTTGACACCTGAGGAAATAAATTGGGTGAACACCTACCATAGCAAATGCCGAGAAGTCCTGGCCTCATATCTGGATGAATCTGAAATGGCATGGCTCAACAAAGCTACTGAACCTATTAGTGCCTGAGGCGTTCGCTGTTCTTGGGAGTTCAACAATAATAACCGACAGCCCTCCATTCCCTCTTCTCCTGCTATCTATAGCTCCCAAATAAAAAGTAATGCTCTACTGGTAATCTGCATTTGTGTTGCTAGCTTATGCAATGGACCACAAGTCTACTTTGCTCAGTTCATATTGTCATCCCCGAGATGCCTGCTTCTTTGTATTTACGATTGATTTTTAATTTGGGTGGATGAACAATGAAAGTGTTGTTAACCTTGCTATGCTGAAGAAAAATAAGATGTGTTATTGTTGAAATATAAATGCGGGCCATGACTATGTCTATCATTTGTAAATCATGGATCTGAACTGAAGATCGATTGAGCTTGTCGGTTATTTCTTGTCAAGAGGATTGGCTGTTTTGAGTTGGGCTTATTACCTGCCTTTCCACCTAAATGTTATAAGGCATGTCTTTTTGGAGTTAAATTGCATAGCAGTCTCGCAATCTAGCAGTGGGGACCGAGTGCTATTTCCTTACTCCTAAATTGGCACCATTTCGTGTTTGTTTTAGTACTTGTTGCAGTCCAAGACTGGCTTGCGGGTGTCTGGTATTGGGGAAATGAGTGATTTTGAACGAGTTGGAATTTTTTTTTAATAGAGGTTAAGTGTTAGAATGATGTGGTAAGTTTGAGGGTTTTCGTATTAAAATGTGTTATAACTCCATTGTCACAGTTGTCAAGAATTTACATTTGAAAGAAAGGGAAACCACAGATGGGGGGAGAAAGAGAGAAAGATGGGAGAAACAGTCATTTGCTAAAATGATGTCGAAAGGAGGAAGCAACCACAAAAGCTTGTACAAGCTTAGTAATCGGATGGATCTGGATCCAATAAATTGGGGCTGGATAGATGATGGGAGATGCTTCACTTTTGGCCGTCAGATTGCTTTGAATGAGGTTGAAGTGGGAGGCCCCAATCTAACCCACACAACAACTAATCACACTCTACCAACAGCTGAGAATCGCATGGAGGAAAAGATATACAACTTCAATAGACAAGACCAGGAGCTGCACAAGTATGCACAAGCAGAGGAAAGGACAGAGCCAGCTGGATAATCACGTGGATGGGTACAATGAACCTTCCAGAAGGGATAGCTCTATCATATCTGCTAAGCATCCCATAAATATGGGTCAAAACACTCAGCTGGGTAAAGGTGAGGCAACATGGGCTTGAAAGGAGTCCAAGCCCATTTATTATATTAAGCATCATCATTCAACCGATCCACAAAACCAGCCCAACTCATCAAATGCAGCCAAGTTCTAAACACCTGTGTTATCACATGGGTTATAAAGAACAAACCCAACTCTTTTAATTACAATTGGCCCAAGTCAGCAAATAGCAGTATAAATAATAAGATGTAAGTAAGGAATTGATATGGAAATTTTATGTAAAGTGACAGCTTGCTTGTAAAGTAGGAAACCCCCTCGAAGCGGTCCTTCAATTCACAATTCCAATCCATTTTCCCTTAGATTCATTCTTCTTTTTTGTTCTTATTATTATTATTATTATTATTATTATTATTCCAATTAATCACGATAGGCAAATCCAAGACGACAAGAAAGAGCCTCCATGAATTGGTATCAGAGCCAGAAATGGCAGATAATACCAGATCCATTGCATAGATGAATGAGATGATGAATCGGTTATCAAGGATGCAGCAATTCTTTGAATCTAAGTTCGAAAAGCAAGATAAGAAGATATCAGATCTAACAAATCATGTGACTGCAATTGTTGGTAGCAGTGGAATCAGATCAGTTAAAGAAGTTGAAGGTAACTCTCCAATTCCTAGTCTTTTGGATCATAACAAAAATAGTGCTCAAGTTTTTCAGGGAATACATGCCCGATCTATTAAACTGGAGTTTCCCAGTTTTAATGGAGATAATCCAAGTGAATGAGTAAATAAGGCAAATCCGTTTTTTACTCATTATGATGTTTAAGAGTCTCAAAAATTGATGATCTCTTCTATGCATATGGAGGGTAAGGCCTTAAAATGGTTTCCAGATCTAGTTAATTCTAGTCAAGTGAGGAATTGGGAAGAATTTACTAATGCCTTGCAAACCAGAATTGGAGAGAATCCCTATGAGGATCCTATAGATTTGTTGATCCGATTAAAGCAAGTGACTACAGTAGAGGATTATAAGTCTAAATTTGAAGCTATAAGTAATCGGGTTAGTGGACTCAGTGGGGACCATAAGTTGAGTTTCTTTCTAATTGGGCTTAAGGAAGAGATCAGATATGCAGTAAAGATGTTCAACCCCAAAGATCTGACAGTTCCTTTTGGACTAGCAAGACTACAGGAGGAGAACTTAGCAGTGTCCAAGAGATCACAACACAAACTAGGCACTGTCAGTACCACGGTCGTTCATAATAAAAGCCTTGTGTCAGTTGGCCAGACCAAATTCTTCCCATGGAAGGAAGTTCCCAAACCTCCCATTGCAAGGTCAAAAGTTATGGTAAGACCAGCAACTCCTTCAGTGAGTAAACTGCCAGTTAAGAAGTTGAGTGTTGAAGAGATGGAGTCCAGAAAGGCTAAGGGCCTCTGCTTTCATTGTGATGAGAAGTGGAATAAAAGCCACAAATGCAAAAGCCCAAAACTATTTGTGTTGGAGACACTATTTGAACCCCATTAAGATCCAGCCGTAGAGGAGTCAATGGAAACAGTTGAAGAAGAGCGAACTGAGATTGCAAGGAAAGAAGAGGAAGAACATGAACTGGCCATTACCTTGCATGCCATCATAGGTACACCTCAACCCCAAACTATGAGATTGCTTAGAACCATTAACGGGAAGAGTTGGACCATCTTAATTGATTTTGGCAGTACACATAATTTTATTGATCCGAAAATTATCAAGCTATGTCATGTGAATATTGAAATGGGGCCTACCTTGTCTGTTAAAGTGGCCAATAGTGTGAAGTTTGATAGTGTGGGAATTAGGAAGGAGGTACCAGTTCTTATTCAGGGGCACAAATTTGTAATTGACTTTGTCTTACTACCCTTAGTAGGTTCTGATATAATGTTGGGAGTTTAATGGCGGAGGACCTTGGGAGCTATTTGTTTTGAATTTGAGAAATTGTTTATGACCTTCCAGCACCAGCAGAAGTCAGTGTGCTTGAAAGGGTTGGGAAGCAAGTCTGCTATTGTGGAAGAGGTTAAATTTAATCAATTGGGGGCAAAGCCCTTGAAGGGGTTATTGTTGCAGATTGTTAATTCAGGGGAAAATGATGAGATGTAGGTTAATGGCAGGGTAAGTGGACTGATAGCAAAGTATTCAGATGTATTTAAGGAATCGACTGGGTTACCACCAGTGAGGGGGCATGAGCATAATATAATCCTTCAAAAGGATATTAATCCCATCTCAGTTAGGCCCTACCGATACCCTCATTATCAAAAAGAAGAGATTAAAAAAATTGTTCAAGAGTTGTTAAAGACGGGCTTGATCCAACCAAGTCAATCACCCTTTTCCTCACCAGTCATTTTGGTTAGGAAGGCTGATGAGACTTGGAGGATGTGTATAGATTATAGGGCATTGAATCAAGTGACCATAAAGGATAAATATCCAATTCCCGTGGTGGATGAATTGTTAGATGAATTGAATGGGGCTACTATTTTCTCGAAGTTGGACCTTAGATCAGGGTGTCATCAAATAAGAATGGTGGAAGAAGATAGGGAGAAAACAGCTTTCAAAACTCATGCTGGCCACTATGAATTTTTAGTCATGCCTTTTGGCTTGACTAATGCACCAACTACCTTCCAGAGTTTCATGAATGAGGTGTTCAGACCATATTTAAGAAAGCTTGTTTTGGTTTTCTTTGATGACATACTGGTTTACAGCAGGGATGAGGAATAGCATTTGAATCATTTGGATGTGATCTTGGGAATTCCAAGGAAACATGGGTTGTTTGCTAAAAGGTCTAAGTGTATGTTTGCATATTCGGAGGTGAACTACTTGCGGTACTTGATCTCCAAACAAGGAGTTAAGGCAGACCCTAAAAAAATTCAAGCTATGGTGGATTGGCCTAGTCCCTCT
>QLOD02000001.1:41596670-41608823 GCA_003260245.2 Sideroxylon spinosum
AAGCAGCCTCGGAAACATCAATCTTCGTCAAACACAAACAATTCCCATTAGCAATGTCCGCGTTGAATTTTCCAGGGAGACAAACAGAGGAAGAAGAGCCAGTCGTTGGCTACTTAACCCACTCTCATTTTCCAGTTTGCAATTTCATCCCTTCTTCCTAACTCTTTCCTTTCCTTTCCTTTCCTTTCCCCATTTTCCCATCGACCAATCCGAGTCTTCGGGTGCTTGCAAAAAGTCCATCTTCGTCAATTTAGCCAAAAAAAATCTCAGCTCAACATTTTCATCGAATCCATCACTGGATCATCTTCGGATTCTGATTTAGGGTTTTTGATTCAACTGTTTGGATCGAAATTGTTTGCCAAAAATGGGATGCCAAATTAGCAAGAAAATCGAGGGCAGTAGTGGCGGCAGTAGTAGTAATAACAATGACTCACTGGCCGAATCGAGCTCCAATTCCCGGGTCACGCCCGATCTGAGCTCGTACGAAGCGGCCTGCCGGCTCGATCCGGACCTCCAGTCCTTCGACTCGGCCCTCCGAGAGCGGACGAATCGGGTCATCAGCACCCTCGCCGTCGGCGCCGAGGCTCAGTCCCTCTCCCTCGACTCTCTCCGGGAAGTCAGCGGTTGCTTTCTTGAAATGAACCAGGCGGTGGTCGACGTCATTCTCGATTGCAAGGAAGACATTTGGAAGAGCCGCGAGTTGTCCGATCTAGTCAAGGAGTACTTGGAGAACAGCCTCGTCACCATGGATTTCTGCACCGCCCTCGAGAAGAGCCTCAAGCGTGCCCGCGACGGCCAGCTGATCGTTCAAGTCGCGCTGCAGCGATTCGAGGCTGAACGGAGGGAAGGGATCGACGGCGGCGGCGAGCGTAATTGTTTCGCGAAAACGTTGCAAGAGCTGAGAAACTTCGCGGCCGCCGGAAGTCCGTTCACGGAGGAGTTTTTGTCCCTTTTTCAGTCCGTTTACAGGCAGCAAAGGTCGATGCTTTGTAAGTTGGAGAGGAGGAAGAGAAAGCTCGATAAGAAGTTGAAGTCGATTAAGTCGTGGAGGAAAGTATCGAATGTAATATTTGTGGCTGCGTTTGCTGCCGTTTTGATTTGCTCGGTGGTGGCGGCGGCCGTCTCGGCACCGCCGGTTGTGACGGCGGTGGCGGCTGCTGCCTCGGCTGCCGCCGCACCAATGGGGAAATGGATTAACTCTCTGTGGAAGAAGTATGAGAATGAAGTGAAAGAAGAGAGGAAGATTATTAGTACAATGAGAAGTGGGACTTACATCGCAGTACAAGACATTGAAAACATTCGAGTTCTTGTGGATAAGTTAGTAATTGCCATGGAATCCCTAGTGGAAAATGCGGAATTGGCTCTTAGAGATGAGGAGGTGGTGGTTCTGGTTATAGATGAGACCAAGAAGAAGCTGAGTGGGTTTATGAAAGCCATTGATGATTTGAGTGAGCATGCTGATAAGTTCAGCAGCAGCCTAAGGATGGCAAGAAGTGTGATTTTGCAAAGAATTATCAAATACACCAATAAGGACTGAAGTTCAACTTTGGGTATGTTTTTTATTCCTCATTTGTACAGCATGAGTGCATTGGACCTATTCACCTGTATTACACCCTTTACCAAGATGAATTCGTTGGAAATTTTTTTTAACTGGAAAGGGTTTTTGTAGAAAGATTTTTACTACAAGTTTGAGACTTTTCTTTAATTGGAAAGGGTTCTCACTTGTGAGCTTTAATGGTTACTCCTTACTGCAAATGTTAAATCACTTGTAATTTCCTTATAATTCAAGCTTGATTATATGTAACAACTGTTTGGAGAATGGAAATTAGTTAATAACTTAATCATGCCCTTAGTGTTAGTATGTTCAGTGATGGTTGTACTTAGTATGTTCAGTAATGGTTGTACTTGTACCATTGCCATTACATTCCCTTTTGATTTGCCTTCTATGCAAGTTACTTGACAAGATACAGGTATTTACTAGAGGAACAAGGGTAGTTCTTACGAACTGATTGCCCGATTAATAATTTTGATAGTGTTGTGAAGCATATGCAAAATGATATAGTAGGGCAGACCAGGAGTTCGAATATTTTTGTTAAGAGAAAAGAATGAATGGAAAAGTTGGGAAAACTATGTATATTAAAATGTGTGTAATTCAATGAAGTAACAACCTTATTTATATGGTGAGGATAAGAGAAATAAGAGATCTAATAGAATAAGAACTCTAGGTAACCTCTTTTAAATAAACTATATATCAAATATGGATATATAATAACATAATATGGATATATATTAACAATTGTATTTTTATTTTGTCTGTTGACAACATATATGACCAACAGGGTTTATAGGAGAAGCAATCAGATTGTCTTTATAAAGCAGCTTAGGTTATTAGTTAGCAAAGTATATTTTTGTTTTTTTTCCCAGTTGGTAGTCAGCATAGCTATGTCAGATGGAAACTATCGAAGCAGCATAAGAGAAGTAGTTTAGAAATGTAAGTCTCCCTTTCTTGCTTTTGTCATGTGTTCGGGATGTGTTGGGTCTTCGGTGAGGAGGTAAAGCAAATGTTTTAGCCATGATGGGGATAGCAATGTATGTTCAAGAAACTAGGAGGTTTGGAAAGTAGAATCTCTTTGCTTATCATGGTTTATTTGGAGAGAGCATAATTGATGAACTTTTGAAGGAATTGAATTGCCTTCGTACATATTGAAAAGATTTTTATTGTCTGCATTATTTCAATGGGTATAGATCAGGATCTTAATATTTTTTAAATTTTTATTCTTATTTTATTGATATGATTACATTGGAGTTGGGACTGTTATTCTTTTTGTTACCCTTAATGCATTTTCCTACTGCCCTTTATTTGAATGGACATCTGAGTGGGAGTACTCTGCTATCTAGAACAAGTTAAACAACAATATAATTGTATAAAGAGTAAAACTGTAGCCGTTTCTTAATTAGAACATTCTAAGATGGAATTGAGATCACATATGATTAATGTCTCTTAAGAGCCGCATGATATTTTTGGGCAACCAAAGGTCCACAAGCCATAGCGGCATAGCCTTAACAAGTTGTTTATGCAATTACCCCGTGTCAAATTTCCTGTATCAAATGTATTTAATGTTATCAAAGATTTTGATTCGAAGTTCAAATCTCATTACAATGGAAATGAGAGAGCAAGGAAGAGACTAATGTGCCTCAGATAGTCTCATCTAACATGACATTCATAATAGTCTCTTCCTTTCTTTGTTAGCACTCATGGACTATGCAGAAATAAACAGGGACATTTCAGATGTTTGCTAGGTTTGGAGTTGCTGAAGTGAGCTTATGTATGCAGTAGTAAGGTAAAAGGTAACCCAAAGCACGAGCCCATCTTATTGAGGGTCTGAGGAGGTTAGATGTCGACAATCTTTCATCTGCAAATAGAAAGAGGCCGATTATTGGAACTTATATATGCAGACTATGCAATAGGAGGAAAAACAAATCCTAGTGGACTGAAATCTGTTCTCCAAAAACATTTGCTCTTCTCTTTCTTTATTTTTTTATTTTATTTATTTATTTTTTCTTGCCCTTTCATTCCAGGGAGTTCCAGTGGACAGTATCTATGAAATTTGATTGGGAGCCCTGCTGCTGGATAGATTTAATGTCTATCTTGTATCTTGGTAATTTTAGTTGGCTACTAAAGTATTAACTGTTTAGTGTTATATATATATATATATATATATTGATTTAACATATTTGTTATTCGTAATTAAAAAAGTCTAAATTGTAAGAGAATAATATTAATAAATTTGGAAATAGCCAAAAATTGAACAGCCACTTGGATTATCTAACGTTGCATTGGTTGAATTATGATTCAAATCCACCTTTTCTGTGGTGGAATTATATCTGGAATCTCAAACCTGAGAATATATATAAAACTTGGGTATCAAGAAAAATGATAGGTCCTGCACCTCAATGTCATCATGCATGTGATGTGAGAGAAATATATAACAATTTATAGCATTACATTTTGGAAAAAGGTGTGTGCTTTTTGTATTACGTATGATTTTGAAGTACACCTTTTGTCAGCGGAATCCACCAAACCTGGATAGGGATGTAAGTGGTTCATAAATAAATTCCCGTCCGATTTGTTAAGGGTTAGACTTGATCTGTTCAATTAATAAATGAGTTAAGAATGAAAAAGAAAATTAGACTTTCTCTCTTTTTTTCTTTTTAGTAAAATTAGTCTGTCTGTCTTTACGTCCTGGTGAACCCGGTGGTTGGGATGAAACAAAAGCCCATGTTCAAGTGGACCGGAGACTACATCGTGGCAGTCCATGATGTTAGGCCCAAAAATGGACTGGGCCTTGGGCCAGCCCGTGAACGCTAGGAACTTAGCCCAAGTCAGAATTGCATTTGAATTTGACCTGTTCCATCAACAATCGAAAGGGCGTGACATCAAGTATATGGACATGGGCCTGTTTTAATTAAAAAATATATAAAAATATTTGAATGTATTTGAACCGTTGAATTTGGACTGACGTCAAATTCGATGTCAGTCCCCAAAGTCCTCAACAATCATGGATTAAGGTACAAGTATTCCATAATTCGGAGCTGTCAAGCTACATCTATAAAGGGTGAGGAGATCAATTATCTGCCACTACATTTTGCCAGATCAGCAACACTCTTCCTTGCTTGCTAATTGAATCCATCTATCTGTATTTGCATCAACAATAAAATTAAGAGATTTGGTTTTATTTATTTTAAGAATATTTTTTAATATAATTCTTTTATTAATTTATATTAAAACTTTATCATGGATTTAAGTAGTTTAACATAATAAATTTAAAATTACCACAACATGATTTTTTTATTTGAAATTCTTCTCAACAATGTCAAAAAAATCATATATTATTATATAGATTAACGAACTCACTTGTATTTTAGTATAATTGAATTTTGAAATCTATTAATTTAAAATTTTTTAATTATTCAAAAAACAAAGCCTAAGGTGTTAGTTAACATTGTATTTGGACAAATAGACAAGATGGTTCTTCATTTAAAATATTTGTCATTAAATTAGATTAAACATGATTTCTTAAAAAACTGATGATGCAAAATTCAAAGTAATATCTAAGCCTATTCATGATGATAGCAGCTCCGTGTAGAGAAATCTTGGGGGACTTATTAGGCAAAATTTTAAATAAGGCATAGTCTATTTGGTAACTACCAACCAAGGTGGCAAATAAATTGAGATGACTACAAATTTTATCAATAAAATAATGAGAATAAATGATTATTATATAGTAAAAAGTTAAGGATTTAGTTTATATTGAAAATTATTTTATACAAATAAATCTAATATTTAAATATACATTTAAACATCTTTAATAGACTTTTATAATATAGTAGGTCTTGTGTTTTATTAAATACCAGTGAATAACCTTTGGACACTTCTCAATTAAAATTAAATTTAAAATTAGAATTTAGAAAAAAAATTACTCCCCAAATCTAATTTTATTCAAATATTTGTAAAAATTAAAAAACAAAAGTAGAGTGATAAATACGGAGAGAGTACCACATAGGATTTGATAATAAATTTTTAATTAGCTTTATAAATATTACTCATGTAAAAATATTATTACTAATCATATGCGTTTTATAAAATGAAACAAATATAATAAATGCGACTAATTTAAACTTAAAATTAGGATGTAGAAAAATAACTACTCCCGAGCCTAATTAATATTCAATACTTTTTTGTACTTTTAAATTTTAAAAATACTAAGAGTTATTTTTATAAGAAAACCTAATTAATATTTAAATTTTTTTATTCATGTTTTTTATTTTAACTAAATTTCTTACTTGTATTTTTAACTTAATTACTAATATAAGAAGTGGATCTTCTTTTAAAACTCATGAATAAATGAATTCCTTTTTAAATTGAAAAAAAATGAACCCTTTTCAGAATCCTTGAATTTTTTACTTTTATTATTTATTAAAATCATATACTACAATTTTATTGCTTGTATGGATAAAATAAAAAGTAAGGCTATTGTGTTTTATTGATATCGAATAAACAAATAAAGGTTTTATGAATGTAAAATATCATCTTGGCCATTTGTTGAAAAATAAATCCAATATCAACCGTTGGATCTTAGTTTGTAAGAGACACATTTTAAAAAATCGTTTTGTTTTATTATATAGACTAGCAATAATCCGTGTTTACGGCACTTCAAACAAAATTAATATTAAGTTCTTATATAGTTAAAACTTTGCACAAAAAGTTCAAATAGAAAAAATTATCATAATTCATGAGTTTTAATTTTGTTTTTTTTTAATCAAAATTTTGACCCTAGCAGATACTATATTGTTTTAGTCTCTCTCCAATTAATTTTGATAAGTACGAGAAAACATAAATTGTGGTGCTTTAATTTAGAACTTCTTAGAAACCATAATTGAACGGAATTCAAGTTAACAGTTTTAATTTACATATAAACTTTACCTTTGAAAATATGATGAAATTTAAAATGCGTAACCCGTTTTGTGAGATAAATAGTAGTGGGGTCTATTAAATTAAAATTAAGCAAATTTTAAAAATATAAAAAGAATATCAATCGTTGAATAAAAGAAAAAATAATTCTTAATCGTTATATTTTAGTTTACAAGATAGACACTTTCAAAAATCATTCTATTTTATTATATAAATATATAAAGAAGACTTTGGAAAATGTTGCTACGTCACATGGCATCCTATTGATGTTTTGTTTATAATATATAGCACCTAATTATAATTATTTTAAAGAAATTTCTTTGTTACGTAATTCTACCATTCTAGTCTTTCATATATATTATTTAATCTATAATTAATCATTGTGTTCTAATCTAATTAAAATAGGATTTTCTCAGTCAAATAAATTTTATTTATTTAATATATTAATTATTTTAAAGAATTTTATTTATTATATAAGTGTAATATAATAATTAACCAAAGAGTTATATTTATTTTATAAGTCTTTCATATATATTATTTAATATCTAATTATTCACAATGTTCTAATTTACTTAGGAATCATCGTTACACCATCTAGGTGCTATTATTATAACTTGTGATACCTAATTATAATCATTTTAAAGAATTATATTTATTATATAAGTATACTATTATAAAATTTTTCATCTATATTATTTAATCTATAATTATTTTTAATATTTTAATCTAACTAAGGATACAACTCTCTTATATTCTAATTAATTAAAGTATTTTTATTTATTCTAAATATTAATTATTTCAAGATAAGCATTTTGATTTAAGATATAGAATTTATTTTGTTTAATAATCATAATAACAACGATCACAATGATAATGATAATAAAGAATTTATGCCAGTACGAAGTTTAGCCCAAATTTCTTCCCTGCTATTTTTGGGTATTCCATATCCTATTTGTTTTTTTATTTATTTATTGGAATTTAAAGATTTTTATTATAAATTTAAATGCAAGTTTTGATTATTAATTTTAAATGTCTTTTAATTATTTTAAATATTATTTATTTTTTAATATTTTTAATATATTCATATTTTGATAAAAACATCAAAATTATCTTATGAGTTTCAAGTGTGTGGTTTATCAAATTCATCAACTTTTATCAATTTTTTTTAATTTTTTTCCAACAAATTTGGCCATATATTAGTTGTGAAAAATGCACCACAGTGCAGTGTTCAAATCAAAATCCAAGATATAATTAAAATAAATTTGATTGAATTAATAAATATTGTAATAAATACTGTTTAATAAAATTAATCAAGATTGATTGTATTCTTAGTCACTTTAAAATCTTAACACTTAGTTTTTTTTTTTTTACTTTTTTTTTTTTGTACATTTTTTTCTTGTTATCCAAACACTTTTGAAAGAATGTTTTATGTAATAAAAAATAAAATAAAATAAGATAATTTATATGATCCGTAATTTATTTAATGAGATAAAAAAATTTTAAAATATTTCAACGCTTTGTGGGGCATCATATTGTCCTAAAGCTATAACAATATTTTATAAATTGACGACTCCAGCCATAGGGTAATTATTAAATTAATTAATATTTGTTTTTCGTTTTCTGTATCCTCCACGTATTCGTCTCTTCCTCTTCAACGACCTATATGTATATATATGTATCCATCCACAGTCGCTTTCCTTCTCACTGCGTGCAAGGGATTCAGACGTGAAAGCTTCTAATTCAGCATCACCACCGCCACCTTCTCCTTCAAACCATTCTCTCTCTCTCTCTCTCTCTCTCTCTCTAGATCTCAATTCCTCATCAATGGCGTCCAAGAGAACCCTAGCCCAGCGATTAATCAACATCTCCAAAACATGGAATCCAAATCAATCGCACTGCCGCATCTCTTCCTCAGCGTCCTCCGTGCCAGCCCGAATCCATCCTAATCCCGCCGAAAAGGCTCCCGACCCCCGAGACGATGGGTTTTCCCATCGATTCCTTCAGGGCTGGCCGATTTACCGGTCGGCGGCGACTGTATCGGAGCTCCGGTCTCTTCCGAGAGGGGAGAAGCTGTTGGAGAAGTTGCGGGGAATGGATGCAGGTAGAGACCGGATCCGGTTGGACGGATTGTTTCAGCCGCAGGAGATCTCATCGGATTGGAGGGCGGACGGGAAATTGACCGTGGAGGACGCGAGGAAGCTGCTGAGGGTGTCGCGGCTAGAAACGGTGAAGTCTAAGCTGAGGCAGATTCCGAGGAACAATGTATCGTTAGAAGAATTCGTCCAGATCTGCTCTGAAAGCTGTGGGAGCACAGAGCAGGGGTTGGAGTTCGCGAAGATGCTCGACGAGTCGGGAACCGTTATCGTCTTGGGAAACGTCGTGTTCCTCAGGCCTGAGCAGGTTGGATTCAATTTCATCTGTTCTTCTTCTTCTTCTTCTTCACTGATTGAATTTTGAATATCTGCATACATAGGGTATCTTTATACGTTTGCACACATACGTGTCTGTAAATGAAACTTCGCTTGTCTTTGTTTCATTTCAATTTTTGGTTTTTTTTTTTTTCCCAGACTACCGAAAACTGATAGTTTTTTTTATCGTGTTTATTTTTCATTTTTTTTTTCCACAGGAAAGTGAAACAATTCATGCGCCCGATCTAAAACGTGTAAAGGGTTCCACGTTTCAGATGGTGATTTTAGGCTCCAAAAAAAGCAATATAAATTTGCAAGTTTGCATCTCTTTATGATGACCTATTTTTCTTCAGAAAAAGAATAGCGGTTGGTTCTTTTTCTTAAGGAAACTGGGACCCAAAAAGGGGGGGGGGGGAAGGAGAGAAACTCCCAAGGATTTTGGAAAATTGGAGATGGAGAAATTTTAGAGAGAGATGAGAGGGTAGGAAAAAAAAAAAAATCAGTGCCCATTTTGGTTCATTTTGAAAAATTTCTTGATTATTTGCTTATGAAGTGGCCAGTGTGATTTCAGTTTCTATGAAAGAACAAGAAATTTGGTAGATCCTGAAATCACAGTAGCCATCCCTGTAACGTTTGGAGCTCCAAAAAGTTTCATAAAAAAAAAAAATTCTAAAATTTTTTATTTTTTATTTTTAGTCAAATTTCATCACTGTATCATTTTTTTACTAACTTTAACTTTATCATTTTTGTACTAACTTTTGATTTTTTTTTTTTTTTCTAATTCTTTTGGAACTCCAAACGGTAGATAGATTTCATCGTTTCCCTGTCCCCGATCAAAAGATTTTTGAATGTCTAGCCTTGAAACTTTTTTATATTATAGTAGATGTAAAAAGTGGATCCACAATTCCAATTACTGTACCTTGGACTGTGGTTCAGCCTCTCCCCTGTCCTGGGATATCTGTTCATATTTGTTCACTTGTTAACTAATGGTCTTTTACTTTAGCTGCTACAAAATCAAGTGTCTTATTGTCTGTAATTTTCTCTACAAAACCACCTGGACTAGATTTTTGTCTTAATATGTTTTGGCATGGTAATTGTGTCTAAAAAAGTGTCAATCTAGTGTTCTAGACTCCTGTCTGTCTATATAGGGTATAAGGAGCAACAATGTATGCAATCTTATCGCTTTTCTTGGATAGTCCATTGGCTAAGACATTGATTGTAATTTTACACCTGTTTCAGTTCTATCTTAAAAATGGTAAAAATTCTGTAAGGGGATGGTAGCATGACCCCTACTTTGTGAGTCCATTAACAGTTTTCCAGATGTGGAAGAACTTGTAACTCTTTGGACTATTGAAGATTCGGCCCTGAAATGGGGCCTTGGGATCTCAAGTCCCAATTAGGGTGGGTTGATCCTGCCTGGTCTTCCCTTGCAGGCTTGTGACCGTAATGGTTTGAGTATTGTATATCAATCAATGGAGCAGATAAACAAGTTTTGAGAAATGGAATAAAGCAAAAATAAATTTTACAAAAAATTCCAGTCTTCATGTAGAAATACGTGAGAGTGGAATCCTGTTTTACCCAAATATTGTTTTGTGCCTTTCTACAACTTTTTGATTACAGGTAGTGAAAGTCATCCAGGGCCTAATTCCCACGCAGGCAGCCAAGCCGAATGACCCAAGGTGGAAGGAGCTGGAAGAAATGGAGAAGCAAAAGGCTGTCATTGACAAGAGATCGGAGTCTCTGGTGCGACGAGAGCTCTGGTGTGGGCTTGGCTACCTTGTGATTCAGACGGCGGCATTCATGAGGCTGACCTTCTGGGAGCTGTCTTGGGATGTCATGGAACCCATTTGCTTCTACGTGACATCCATCTACTTCATGGCTGGCTATACTTTCTTCCTAAGGACATCCAAAGAGCCTTCTTTCGAAGGTTTCTTTCAGAGCCGATTTAACGCAAAGCAGAAGCGACTTATGAGGATTCACGATTTTAATGTTGCGAGGTACAATGAGCTCCGGAGAGCTTGTTATCCTGGCTCATCCAATGCTGCTGCTTCGTCATCTACTCCATCATTTGACAATTCTGAAAAGAAACATGCTGGTGTGGTATATTAACATATGTTTGATTGCACCACAGATTGCACTACAGATTTACACCATCTTTAATAAGGGTGGGGAAAAAAATGAGGAGTCAGATAAAATTAAATTTTCTCATTCTTCTTCTTTGATTGATAAATTGGGAGGAAGGAAATGAAAATGGGAAAAAAAAAAGTTGTATTTTTTTTTTTACATTTTTGTCTCATTTTCTTTCTTATTTCTCTTCTATCCCCCCCCCCCCGCGGGGGCGGGGGGGGGGGGGTTCGGCCTTATATTCTGCCCAACTTCTTACCTTTTTTCTCCACCATTTAAAAAAATTAACTTATCAATTTTGCTTTTATTTCCTTGCAAACGAAAGAATTTTAATCTTCGTCACATTTTTAATTTATTAGTCCTTTTTTTCTAGTTCTTTTTTCTTCCCAAGCAACCAACGAAGAAGTTTTCCTTGCTTTTTTTCGATGATATTTCAAAATTATTGTGGTGGCGGCTACGTCTAGATGGAACTACGTGTAGATATTGCGTGAAGAGGTTTTTGCTTGGTGATTAGGTGAGATCAACTCCGTATAGGTTAAAGCAACATCTTTAAAATTTGTTCTTTAATATTCAGTCAGTTTGTTATTTATCTCCAAAAAAATATTTGGGACTTTACATCAACGTTTAACTAACTATGCTTATCATCCTTAATATTTAATAATAATATTTGTTCCCTTATTTTAAAATATTATCAACATTAATTATTTTCTGATAAAATCAACAGTTGCTATTTAAAAAAAAAAAATCAAAATAATCAAAATTTTAAGTGTTTTTTTTTTTCTCCTCTCACCTCTTGTCAATTATTTTTCAAACAAGTTTCAATATTTTTTTATTCTTAGTCTTTTTTTTACTTATTTTTGAAAATTTTTATACAAAAAATTAACAAATATGTATGGAGTGTAGAATAGGAAAAATACCTATGATATTGGCTACTTTAATATTTTTTTATTAAGTTTTACTGATTGATTTTATTAGAAGATTGTCGATGTTAATGACATTTGAAAATAAAGACGAAAGTATAGTTTTTAGATGTTGAGAATAATAAATATAATTACTTAAATATTAAAAAAAAGAAAAATGTAATTTATCAAAAATATTATTTGCAGCAGACAACCAAAAAAATTCTGCTAAATAATAAATTAGGAACGA
>QLOD02000001.1:41854987-41868113 GCA_003260245.2 Sideroxylon spinosum
ACTTTTATAGGATACGCTTAGAAATCTATTTTAAAAATGATTATTGAAAAAACAAAACTTCCTAAATAAGTTTTCATGTTATGTTTCATTAATTGTTTAATTGTTGATAAAAAATAATTCTCACACTTAGAGGTACCTTCATATATTCCAATCATGTGATCTAATACAAGTTCGCGTTTATGGTGCCTCATTCTACAGCATGTGGTTCTCTATGTTCCAATTCTCTGTCTTTACCCGAAACAATTTGCATTCTAAGGAACACTGTCTCCAATCAAGGTATATCCAACCCAGGGCATGAAGGACAACATTGAACAAGCATATTACTTAACACATTTGGACACTTAATTGTTAAAGAAGCCCTCAATTTGCAAAATTGACTTACATGGATAACCATATTACTCAACAGTTAAAAACATTTGTAGTGTCATGACAGTTGGTCTTTATCCAATTTTTATAACTGCTTATTGAAACACGGTTCAACTAATTAAGATTAGAAGTTCATCACCTGGACCTCGCCCACAGAGCTGAATGGTACCAGGAAGGATGGATTTTGTACGTTAAACCATTGCCATTATTTATTGAAGTGAATGTCTTCAAAAATCAAATGCAAATGCTCACATATCCTAAGCTTTTCACCATTACACCATGTAGTAGAGATATCAACAGGACAAATATGGGGCAAAGGTCCCCTTTTCCTTGTCCCTGTTTAGTAATCCCAATCCCCATTTGAAAAAAAGAAAAAAAAAATTATTAAATCAGAATAATGTTTATAAATATTTAATAAAAATAAAAACCATACATATTTTAAATCAAATAATCTTTTATAAAATTATGAAATAAAAATTATACACTTTTTCAATCAACTAATGTTATATGTTAACATGTACTAATATATAAACGTAAATAATACATAAACGGGTGTTGGGCGAGGTGGAGACTATTATCCCCATATTTGTTCAAGGATATTACTTAAAATCCCTATCTCTATCCCCGTTAAAGAGTATCTCCACACACTCTCAAGTAGGGCGGGTAATATGTAGGTATTTTTGCCATCCATACGCATGAAGTGATCCCTAACTATTAACTAAAAAAAAAGTGTTAATTTACCTAAAATCTTTCTAAGATAACTCCACGAGGAAGCGATAACTATAACATAAAAAAACAAAATGCTACAAGTTTAGATCTAGTTACACTAGCAATCCACTTATTTGACCATAGGAAAAAAACAAGGAATTGTGAAATAGAATTCAACCCAAATTCACCATGCAAGGAAGCTAACATGTGCCAAACATATATGGCAACCTCAAATAGTTGAAAACACCTATAATTAAGCTGAACTTTAAAGTTATTCACGTAAAATTAAGTTGACTTTTTTTTTTTTTTAAACATCCATGGTACCATACTCTCAAGTCTCAACATTCCCAAATCAAAAAGGTAGGTCACAACATTCCAAAACAAAATGCATCACATCGAGATCATCAATTCGATTCTAACAAAGATTGGCTCAATTCTAAATTCCAAAAATAACAAACCCCAAAATTGTCAGTTCGATTCTCAGTTTCCCATATTCCAGAACCATCGATATTAATCCACTCTCTCTCCAAAACAAATCTTTCTATTGGATCAGTCTCTGTAAAGACAAGACCTTCCTGGTAAATCAGAGCTTTTTTGTGTCAACCAATCATTTTTTTTTTTTTTATGAAACAAGGACTCTCCTCGACTTTGACGCCGGTCTATGATAAAAAAAAAAAAA
Organism: Sideroxylon spinosum; assembly: GCA_003260245.2. Taxonomy (NCBI): domain Eukaryota; kingdom Viridiplantae; phylum Streptophyta; class Magnoliopsida; order Ericales; family Sapotaceae; genus Sideroxylon; species Sideroxylon spinosum. The sequence goes on from QLOD02000001.1 coordinate 41,856,741, forward strand.
AAAAAAAAATCCAACCACCATGAAGCCCAAGCTTCTCAACCTCTACCTGCAGCTCTAACTGGAAAACACCCTACAAACCCACGAAATGACTAGAACCACTATGTCACTATCTGACCTCCTAGCATAAGTCATGCTCATGACACTTTGGACATTAGCACGTGAGGTGGCACAAAAATAATAAAATTTGTGCTTGCCAATGGGCTGTAGGCTTGCGAACTTATCATAAGTGGCATTTTCATAATTTTATGGAACTTTGCCTTCGAAGGGTGTTTGCATTCTTTCAATATTTTATAATTTGGTTTACATGTCTACGAATCTATAGCATTTGACGAATTGAGACTTAGAGTTGAATTAATTTTCTAGAGCTATTATGACCATGGCTCAAAGTATCGTCCGAGTCATCCAGATATCGTCCGAGACGTATCAGAATTGATGAGCCCACGTCAAAGAAATGCGTCAAGAATAATCATCTAGCTTTGTCACAGCCGACATAAGCTAACATCTCAGCGAGACACCAAGATGATTAACTATCAAGACAAGAAATCGGTAAGAAAAACGATTTCTAGGTGATTTGTGTAAAAGGAGGAGGAAAAAAAAGTTAGCTCATTCGTATGTTATAAGTAGTTATCTAATGTTTAATAAAATAGTTACGATATTTTTAGTCATGTACTATATCCATTTTATTAGTTAGAATTTTTCTATATTTTTCTGATTTTTAAATTAAAAAAATAAATATTACATATTGTCTAATATCGTGATGCGACACGACTACCGTATCAAAAATTCTTAAGCCGATATGACAGTTGCGACCAACTTTGAACTATGGTTATAACTCCTTAAGTAGAGGTGATATTTCCTCCCATCATCTAGAGGAATATTAAGTAAAAATATATATGTGAGGGGATCTTCCACTAAGTGGGCACCCTATGTAGGGAGCATGGGGCCCACTACTAGCACCTCGGAGTAGGGGCGACGACAATGGTCCCTGCTAGGATGAAGGTGAGCAGCGTCAATGTCGGCCACAACGGCTTGGTGTTAGGTGTATGTGTTGTGTGGAAGTTATGAATGTGTATCTATTATACCCTAATTATATCTGACTTGGGTACACCTTCCCATGACAGATTGCCTACCAGTGTGCCTCAAGGGCACTTTCACACTAGACTAGTGCCTTGACTAAAAACCGTTATCACAATGGTGTGCCACACTACAACCTACGAAGCTATGTGAAAGCACCAAGACACATGACATCCCTTAAGGCACACTGGTAGTGATCATGAGGTGACTAAGCTGTGAGCCTAATCCAGCCTACTTGAACGCCAAGGCAATTGTAGTACACTCGACCAAGATCTAAGTAAAGCTCACTTATGAGATTTCGCCAAAATACTTAATCTCACACGCCACCATTAGCACAGCCATCGTGTGCCCAAGCTTATTCAATACTAAAGCTGGCAACCATCTTAGCCTATATTCACATAACGAGATTCAAAGTTTAGGTTCTTTGAATACCACAAGCTTAGTGTCACACCAGACTAGTGCCTAGACTGAAAACCGCTATCACAAGGGTGTGCCACACTATAACCTACCAAGCTATGTAAAAGCATCAAGACACATGACATTCCTTGAGGCACACTGGTAGCCTAATCCGTCATGGGAAGGTATACCCAAGTAAGATATAATTGGGTGCCTTGACTAAAAACCGTTATCATAGGGGAGCAGGGGAGTTATATCTTACTTGGGTATACCTTCCCATGACGGATTAAGCTACCAGTGTGCCTCAAGGAATGTCATGTGTTTTGGTGCTTTTACATAGCTTGGTAGATTGTAGTGTGGCACACCCTTGTGATAACGGTTTTCAGTCGAGACACTAGCCTAGTGTGACACTAAGCTTGTGGTATTCAAAGAACCTTAACTTTGAATCTCGTTATGTGAATATAGGCTAAGATGGTTGCCAGCTTTAGTATTGAATAAGCTTGGGCACACGATGGCTGTGCTAATGGTGGCGTGTGAGACTAAGTGTTTTGGCAAAATCTCATAAGTGAGCTTTACTTAGATCCCCGTCGAGTGTACTACAATTGCCTTGGTATTCAAGTAGGCTAGATTAGGCTCACAGCTTAGTCACCTCATGATCACTATTTTCGTGACAAGACATTTTGTAGACAAAAGCATAAATGAAAAAATGAAAATTGTTGACAATTGATACACAGTCTCAACCTAAATATGTTGGCCCATGACATATCACCATAGCAACAAGCAACAAACACGACCACCTACGAGCAACTACTACTATGAATAGGGTAAAGAGGAGGGGGGCATTGGTCCAAATGCCCATGGGAAATTAAAAAAAAAAAAAGACCCGACTTAAAAGAGGTGGGTTGGAGGTTGTTGAGAAAGAACAATGAAGTGACTAGTTGCCCTGCCACTACCAACAAAATGAAGAGTAAAAGTCGAATGTAAAGGGTGTTAGTGATGGCTTTTGAATATTATCACGAAGTCTTTAATGCTTGGACTGATTGAGGCCTTCTTTGTGCCAATCAATCACGAAAACTAAATCATTTACTTTTTGGACCGTATGTTGCTTTGATCGAAATGGGCATATTCAATTCTCCACTTGTTTTTTCATGCTTTCTTGCTCTTTTGTTGGCCCTTCCTTAACACATTTTTTTAGACAAAGGCTCTTTTTTTTTTTTTTAACTCTTTTCAGATGGTAAATATTTCTCAAATCTTTCTAATTTCTCAATTGTTTCTTTATTTACGTTCTTTTCCAAGAAACTATCTAAAATTATGAATGTGTACGGACGGGTCCAAAACTAGTTTTGACCCAATCTTCTAGATAGGTTCTGATCGGTTAGATTCCAATTTAAATTTTCTGGTACAAACTAGGAACGTTTAGTTTTATTCCAAAACCGATCCAACCTATGCACCCCCCTATTAAATATATTATTCGAAACATATTATCCATTGCATGTGTTGAAATAATTTGATATACATTATTGAGGCCATTTCCTAACAGCTTAACTTTTTGGAACAATTGGTAACTCAACATGGTATCAAAGCTCTGATTCTAGGAGGTCCTGGGTTCGAATCTTGTTATTTCCAATTTATTATTGTGCACCTTGTTTAATTTGGTTTGCTTATCTCTACTTCACATAAAATTGGGGTTGCACATGAGGGGGTGTGTCAAATTAATTTGATATATATTATTGAGCTCATTTCCTAATAACTTATACTTTTGAAACAATTAGTAACTTAACAGTATGTATTTAGATTTGAATGACCAGATAAAAATGATATATAGGATTGAGATGTCTTTGGGAAGGCTGGCTTCAAGATTTACACCCTCACGGATTAAAGGCGTGAAATTCACAAACAAACACCATTCAAACATACTTCAGAACTTATATTTCTTGAAATATATAACAAACTTTTAAGAAGGGAAGCAAATACCGTTAAGTAAGACAACCAGCCTGCGAGGAAGAGTCAAGTCATCCCAGACATAATAAACGCTACTTCCAGAACCTAGATTCTCTAGCTCTTGTGAATCCTGGAAATCCTCCAATGTCAATTCAAAATGAAATTAATACATTTGTGCATAATTAGACAATATATGCATGAAAACTCAAATTTGGCACACGTAAAGTCCTCTAGAAACAAAGGGGAAGACCATTAACACAACCTTCTGATAGTAGGTGACAAATGCCTGATGCAAGCTATTCTCAATCCGGTATGGCAGATTGGCATTTGGCAGTTTGTAGAAATGCAAAACAAGGGTAGAATTTTCTTCCACCACATGAACAGCTGCAAATTCTGGTGAAATCTTGCCCTCTGCACTTACTTTCTTAGAATGTTGTACATAAAAATCTGAGGATCTTCTGAATTTCAGAAAAAAGCGCCCTAGTGATGCCACACATACTGGCCCTGACCATTGCAATCCAGCCTCATTGAGTCGAAACTGGATGAACGCCAACGAATCATCATGAGTATTCCTGTGCTTTCGGACAAATCTCTCAAAAACAGTACGTTCTCTTTTGTTAGTTCCACTCCGCAGCTTCAATGCCATTTTCTGTTTACTGTTGATAGCAATTGTCCCTCCCATGTCATCCTTTCAAAAGTGAAAAATAAATAAACAAATAAACAAAATACAACTCAAAATTTTATGACACATCCAATGAAACTGCACCTTCAGAACGGATAAAAAAGAACAAACCTCCAAATAACATTGGCGGACAGTGATAACTTCATCCGATTCATTGAATACAACATATCGTGGGACCATAGATACTATTTGAGATGATACATTTACTTTACTGGTAAATGGTCCTAAAGACACCCCCAAATTTGCAACATCTTTCAGTCCAAATGTTTCCTCTACTTCCAGGCTTATCTCTGTGAGGCCTGATAACGCATCCAAGTCCAACAGCACCTCAGACGCTTTCTCTTCCAATAACTTCAAGCGCACCTTGTTGGACCTGGGAATAGAAGGCAAATAGGTTATCCATAATAAAATGGGGCATATATAATCAAGCATTGCGTCGACATATAATGGAGAAATGTGAAACTGTTGTTCAAGGGTATTACTTCATGAACCATGATTTAGTTGACTTTGGAGGCAAAAAGTATCCGAGCTCTGGAGGAATCATGAAACAAAGCTTTTCAGCTTCTTTCCTGCATATACTACAAGCTTATAACCATGCCCATAAACCAATAATATTAACACACAGATCAATCAAATTGGCTACAAGTGAGTACCTAGAAAGAGGCTTCTGATTAGGTGCAAAGCATAACAAAGGAAGATCAGTGTCATTTTTCAGTATGTACGACGTGAAAATAGCCACCTGCAAAGGATACATATTTAGCTTTCCAAACCACATTGCACGAATATGGAATCCGAAACATTTGTAGCCATGAGTGCAGAACTCAGAGAGTATCCTCACAGATGGCTAAAAACACAAATTGTAGTCTATATTTATGAGACAAAATATAAAATGCTATGCAGTAAGAACCATCAAATGTTGTTATGAAAGTAACTACCTCCAACATGCCCCTATGGCCACGAGACAACCTTAAGGAAGCAAAATACCTTCCACCACCAAAATCCAAATCAATATCCAAATAATGAACATCATTTTTTTGCTTCTGTAACTTCTTAACCCAGTCACCACTATTCACCGGCCTGCAGCTTGAACTAAATGCAGATAACGTAACAATGAAGGCTATTGTAGCAGGGTTAGCATACAAATCAACAGTTGATCCACATGGAATAGTTGCCTGGTTTCCAATGCTTTCACAACCACTAGTAGCAGATGGATCTGGAGGAAGATGAATGTTAGAAGTGAAAAGATTGTACATGGTAAAAATATTATTTCAGAAACTTTCACCATTACCCATATCAGTTAAATGCACATGAATCTCTGCTTGCAACAAATTGAAGACCCTAACAGTAGGAAGAAGAAAGATCTCCTTCTGTTCCCGTAAGGCAACTGGTGAATCCCTATTTCCAGAGGCATAACCATAGCTATCTGGTTGTATAACAGGTATATCTCTGACAATGCTCTGAATTAGGAAATGAAAATCAGATACTTTTCCATCTTCATGTTTCAGAGAACAATGCACAGTACTGAAGGAATATCTAACTGGTTCAGTGAAAAAAGCTTTCCGAACTTTGTAACTTAATTTATCAAATACACCAGACATACGAACAGCCTTTCCACCTTTAAGCTCCTCTGACCACTCCACTGAAAATGGTTTCTTAGAGTTCATGAATCCCTCCGTAATCTTGGGTTTAAAAGAGAGTAAGAAGTTACCTGCAAATCCATTTGTAATGACATGAATATTGCAGTAAAATTGAGTACATTCATAACTGTGGAATAGGTAATCTAGGAACAAGAATAAGTTATATAATTATGCACAAAAGTGGATCACAAAGGTTTTTAGTATTTATTAATAATAATTACGCTTCATTACTATTATTCGATACCCATCAATCTTATTATCATGTATTTACAAATATTGATTAAGCTTCATTATTATTATTTGACACCCATCAACCTTGCTATCAAAAATCATCATTTTGTGCTCGTGTTCTCCACGAATCCTCTGATTTGACACTGGGACTCAACAAAACCTTATTATCACAACCTGCACCTGGGTTTTGCAACGTTAAAGTCGCAGAAAAAACTAATCCTACATGTGTCCAGTAAATTTTTTTAAGGCATCCATGTCAAATCAAGACATTTGCATCCGTGTTCATGTTGACTAAAAATTTTATTCTATCACTCAAATAAAATAGCAAAAACTGTTGAATTGTCAAGGTAATGATAATGATCGTGATAGCAATAACAACAACACGTAATAAAGCAAGGGAAGAAGTATAGAATTCAATTAAAAAAGAGGAGAACTGCGAGTGAGTGCCTCCACTAAGTGCACTAACAGCAGCAGCCTGATTTTTTTTCTTTTATCTTTAGAAGCACTCATGCAAAATAATAATGATATTCATGATTAAAAAGGAAATAGTTGCCTCAGATACTTAATATTTTCAATAATGTTGATCAATAAAATGCCTCCAGGTTATATAAAGAACATTTTTTCCATATTTATAAATTATAATTAGGATTCTTTTTATCAATGCAATTAAAACATGTTATTTGATATAGAAATGTCCAAATTCTGAAAGCCGTAGGTTGATGACACTAAATGAATTTTGAGATCCAAATTCTTGCTTAGAATTACAAAATTGTAATTTCATCTCTTACCGTCAAAGATTTCTTAAAGATAAACTAATTGAAATATTAAAAGCGAAAACAAAAAAAAAAAAAAAAAGAGGATCTTTCGTTGTGAAATGAATAACAAGGAGAAAACCAGCCAGGACTTTCCTTGAAATAATAAAAAATTAGTAATGATTGACATAAGTAAGTCAATATAGAAAATAAACTTTTCTCCCTCCTTAATAGCTCAAGCTTTTAGGTGGGATGGTGATAACACTCCAAAATGATATTAGAGTAGGTAAAGTTCCAAACCTTATCTCCATAAAAAACAAAATAAAATAAAAAACAATGGTCACAAGTGTTTGGCCCCTTCAAAAAAAAGCCCATCTGGCCACATTAAATAATAAAGTTGTTCCTCTCCCTATAGGGGAGATGGTAACTAATACTCTTAACAATAATCAACACATACCAACACTCAAAGACATCAAGGCCTTCTTTAATCCACCAGACGAACTTGTAGCATCAAATGCTGCAACAGAATCATCAATTGTATCCCCAGTCTTGAGCACCACAGATGCATACTGAGCTTCAGTTTGTTGAGGACGTTGAAAACGCAGCTCCATGGAAAATTTAGTTTCGTTGTGTATTCTCAATAAAGGAGAAACCACAATTGATAAACCATCCTACGAAATATTGAAAAAAAAACAACAAAGGATTTCGATTAGAGTAGTTTCCTTTTAAACATCCTTTTTTTTTTTTTTAAGTTATTTCTTTAAACATCACTAAATTTACAATTAAACAAGTAGTAATTTGAGAGGATACCTCACTTTTTCTTGAGACGTCAACCACAAGAAATGGCCCAGGGTAGGTTTTGGAATCTGATCGAGGACAAGAAAAGGTAAGCCCAAATAGAATTTAAGATACAACATGTAATAAAATCATTAGCATCAAGTGGAATGGAAGAAACCATAAAACAAGAAATAGATTTCCTTTCTTCTTCTTCTTCTTCTTCTTCTTTTTTTTTTTTTTTTTTTTAAATTCATATAAGAATCAGAAGATGAATTGGGCTGCTAAAAAACTATCCCCAGCTGGTTCATCTATTTGGGTTTGTTGGGAGAGCTACCCTAAGTACAGACCTAACTTCTAGCTTTCTCTGGATGAAATAACTTCATTGAACTCAAATCGACTTTCTTGTCTTGTCCGAACTTGGTGTGGAGTTAGAGAGGTGTCCCTGGATAAAATGATTGGGTCCAAACTTGATATAATCTTGTGGACTCACCTAGACCTGACCAACTGCAGCTCTAAAATAGATTCTACTTTTACTTTAATGCAGAAGCTCTCCGGCTCAATTCATTTTAAATGCCTCCACAAACATTGAACTAATAATCCAGTGCTGTGTTTAAGGATATATAATCTCTTTTATTATTACTGTTAATGTAGTTAATATAACAGATATTTTAGTTTGTACATATTTACCTATACAACACAGACAATGTCGAATCCTTCAGTAAAACCTAGCCATCTTTACATGGTATCAAGGCAAAGACTGTACTTAGCCATCATACAATTCGGGTCACAACCCAACTCTAGGTGTCTTTCGGTCATTGACAAAGTCCATCCGAAGCCACTAGTCACAATTCTGATCACTAGAAAGGCCTCTCGAAGCCTCTAGTCGCTTCTTCAACCATTATTTCATCAGAGCACCAGTTATAGGCCTCTCTCAACCGCTAGTGAGCCTTATTGAGTGCATCTTGTTGCCAAAAAGTCCATCACACAGCAGCATAAGTCCTCTATCGTGCAAAACAACCCAAGTCAGTGGTCATTTTCTTCACTGATCTTTGATCCTAGAGTTATTCCAGCAAAACATCATTATTAGTAAAGCTTGTCTCCCACAGGCAAGTGCCACATTAGGAGCACCATCATTCGAAAGACGCATGTGAGTTCTATTCCAGCACATGAGTTGCACGCTCAGTCCTTTCATCAGTGTGTGATGAGGTGGGCGCCATCCGATCTCCTATGTTCTTCTGCTGACAAGGCCTCCCCCCAGCAACCCCTCCAGTGCTATCAGTTTGTCATTTTGGTGACCCCTCCGAAGTGTCAACGTGGTACATTCGTTTTTCAACTCTGGTGTCAAATCCAGCCCTTGTTGGTTAGTCTTCTCTTTATTGGCTAGCCTATTTGGTTGTTCCAACACTCTTTTCAAGTCATAGTCACCAGTTCTGTTGCAACACCAACGAAGTCACTGTTTGTCTTTTTTAGTAATCTCGCTTGTATGTACGGAAATAATGTACTTTATGTAACCTGGAAGTATTTTATTGTTCATTATATAACCTGGAAGTATTTCTAGTCAAATTCACCAATTCCGCGCTTGCAGCACCAATGAAGTCTAAGAACATTTGTCAGAGTTGCCTACATGGAAATTGAATGGAAGCAACTACTCTTGTGTGATATAAACCAGTTAAGATTGTTATAATTGGGTATGGGAAACATAAGCACCTCAATGTACTCCTGCCCCCACCAATCAAAAATATGATATACTTGGATATGGGAGGATACATGCCTCATAAGTCTTTTATGGGGTTCTACAAAGCCAAACATTGCGTTTACATGCACTCATATGGATACAAACAAGGAGATTTGAGAGTATGCCCATTTTTTATTTTTAGTAATTTCTAACAAAAATATTAGTTTATGCAAGACCTTCAAAACAAAATCAGAGTATGTATTTCCCCTCTCCCGTATATTATATTTACGTAAGAGAATTACAAACAAATAGGAAAGACAGCTAAGACAGCTAATCATTGGTTGTCAATACAAAAAAGGAAATTACAATCACACACAATAGTATTCTAACAATAATCAATACAATTTTGGATATGTAAGCAATAGTCGTAAAGTTTCCGTTATATTTTCAGTTACACTGGCTTGTCATGCTAATAAAGATGTTTACCAACATGAACTTTCCAACGGCTTTAGGTTTAGCTGACCTTGAACCATTATTGAGAGCCTTTAGGATTCAAAGTTTGGACCTTCCCCTCAAAGATTTTTTAAACTAATTTGACTTCATTAGCAAATTTTTAGAGTTTGTCTGCATTTTGATTTGGATTAAAGTAGACCACCACAATTGATATCTACCTGAATACCAGTTCATAAGCATGCCCAGTAGTGAATGCCCGAGTCCAATGATGCCAATGGTCAGCTTAGTATCTTACATAAACAAGAGCGAACATCCCAAAATTCCTTACAGAACCACTATTCTTTGTGATGTCATAGGGAGGACAAAGACTGAACAAACCTCGTATGGACACAATACGCGTTCTCCAAGCAAGTGATCTAGCTTCTAAGAAGCCAAGACGGATTGGAGACGTCAAATAGGCTTCTTGCTCAGCAAGCTGGATTGAAACATATGATGCTTCTGGATGTTCATTCACAAGAGTGAAGTGCCTTAAACATTAATAACCAAGGTCAGTGGAAGTCTTAATCCAACATCAAAATATTTTTAAAGACAAATGCACAACATGAAAAAGCAAAGCTCAATTTCAGATAATTACAATGCATATACATTTAGAAAGGGGAGCCTTGGCGCAACGGTAGAGTTGCCGCCATGTGACCTTGTGGTCACGGGTTCGAGTCGTGAAAACAGCCTCTTGCAATGCAAGATAAGACTGCGTATAATAGACCCAATGTGGCCCGATCCTTCCCCGAAACCCACATAAGTGGGAGTTTCGTGCACCGGGCTACCCACAATACATATACATTTAATTAAATTAAACGTCTATACGTGTAGGTATCTATTTATCGTGGACCCCCCACCCACCAAACAGGGGTGGCAAGGATTAAGCATATTGATGAGACATGAGCTGACAACTTGCATAGATAGATAAAGGAGAGGAGAATAGGGAACTAGTAGCAAGCAAATTTAAACCAACAAACCTTTACATTTCAATTACAAGAGTCATCTAAGAAATTCTCTTTGAAATAGGGATGTCAAGAGGACCAATATACAAGAATATCCAACCCAACAGAACCCGATAAAAACTCGTTGCGAAATATACTAATATAATTAAAACGGGTTTGAAATTGAAATTTAATGCCCATGCAACTTTGAGATGGGTTTGGGAATTGCTTGTAAAGTATCTGATACCCATTTATACTTATAAGGTACCTAGTACCCGTAAGGTATCCTCCAAGTAATGGTTTAGTATAAGATAAGATAATACAATAAAATAGATCTTTATATATTACAATTTTACCCTAAAATGAAATTGCTTGAATTCTTGGGCCTAGGGTTATTTATGAAATTTTGCATGAATTTTGCCTCAGGTGATATTTATCACTATTGTTGTTATTCCTAGTCGCAAACAATTAATAGCTGAAATTTTATTATTTTAGCTTTTTATTTATTTTTTTTTTTTTGAATTTGTAGCTGTGTTCAATACTTCTATTTTAACTTTTTATTAAGTGCAAAACAATGAATCTTGTGTTGGAAAAGTTGAGATTTGTGTATCTTTGGTTTTCTCGAACATAGTTTGTTTAAGATCTACTGTATTAATAAGTAATGTTGCTTTGATTTGTAATTTGTGAATTTAATAGTGAAACTCGCTCCCCCTTCCTTAATATTCTTACTTTCTTCTGAAATCTTGTCCTTGAATTTATCATTAATGTGACCTAT
>QLOD02000001.1:41883880-41894947 GCA_003260245.2 Sideroxylon spinosum
TTAATAATGCATGCATACTGGGGACACTGACTAACAATATATCCCTATTATGACAATGATGGCACTAAATACCCAAAATGCAAGCTTGAACACTTGATGGAGTAGACTCCAGACCCTGCTTGGCAATATTCCCTAGATTTGGACTGTTAACCCGCCGAGGTGCACCTGGCCCAATGGCATACTACCATTAGAACACTGGTAAGAGAAAAGTTCGAATAATTGTGATTGCAACATAAAAGTAGCCATCCTTCTAGGAGTTGACAGCTTATAAGGTTGCTCAATCAATAAGGTCTTATGAAAACGCTTCTTCTGAGGAGTCAATTAATTCCCCCCCATCTGATTTCAAACCTTTACCTATTAGTAAACTTACCCGCCCATCCTCAAGGCCCAAATATCACCTCTCATGAAGAGGGCGTCAAAGCTAAGCTAACCAAGTAGTTTGTGACACTAAGGGAGGCATAACTCAAATTCATGAGATCGTCATTGAGTTTGTCCCTAAAGTAAGCTAGGAGGTACTTCTCTTCTAGCCTAGGTTTCATGTTAACCCAGATATCAATGGGTAGAGCCCTGAATCATTCTCTTTATATCTAAACTTGTTTCCAAAAGCGCTGGGCTAAGCTGAGTAACTTTATTTGTGCAATCATCACCCTAAAGGCATCAATTGTTGAATAACCTGTAAAAATTGTCCTCAATCTCAAGAAGCTAGTTAGAAATGCTAGAGCAGCTTCTATCATCGTCGCATGAGAGCGTGTGACACTACCGACAACAATGGGCCTTTGGCACTAGTGATCGCCTAACAACGACGAGTCAACCAGTGTTGGCGATTGTCAACATCGCCGGCAGCAGTGCTGAGCAATGATGAGGCTAAGGTTTTCCTATGTTACTCAAACTCTCCATTTTAGGGTGAAGTACCTATGTCGACATGACATGACACCAACATGGGTGTGGGATCCATGTCGGATATGGCAAAATTTCGTCAAGATGCATCTAATTTTAGAAGAGATGAAAGTTGGGTTTAAGAAATTTTTTAGACGACATATAACTCCAAAATCTTTTGATCTTTCATAATATAAGAAGAAAAAATACCAAATCAACTTTTCTAATTTACTTCATGTTTTAAGTTTTTTTTTTCTCTAATGATTATCATTAGTTTATGATATTGTGTTGTTACAACACTAATAAGAAAAAGTTCATTTTTTTCCTAATGATTATCATTAGTTTATGATACAGTGTTGTTACAACACTATTAAAAAAAATCTATCTCCTCCTTGTTTGTATAAATTATAATTATAATTACACTCATACGTACAATATTGTTTTACGTGTCAAATCCCCATACTTGCTTCCAAAATTTGGATACTTTGTCAACCAATTTCTCATATTCTAATATAAAAATAATAGACGAATACGAGATCCAAATACACACCCAAATCGGAGTAACATGGTTCTTTCTTTTTTCTTTTTTCTTTTTCTTTTTTTTTTTTGAATCAACACTCGGACATGAAATTGAGAGAAAAGAAAAGAATTGAAAGACGGATGGAATCCTTTTCCTCCGTAGAATTTAATTTCTACTAAGTTTACATTGAATAAGGAAATACAGTCAATCTACCCAAATCAAATCACAAATCACTCAATTAACCTAACATATATTCTAGAAAATTCTAGTAATTCTAAAACATTTTATATTTTTCATCAAACAAATGCACCCTATTGCATGCAACACCAATTAAGTATTGACTGGAACACAGGGGACCTTCAAGTTGGTAGAATTGCTTATCCACAGAAAAGTAATAGTATACTGGCAGCAACCATTTTCTCAGTGTAGAATGTTTACTTACTTAAAAAAATAGAACAGAAACAAAAAGAGAGAAATTTTAATCAAAGGAGAAGCAGAGTGAAATGTTTTAAGGTTTTTATCAGCAATTATTCTTTTATAACCAAGTTTACTACAAAGAGGGATCAAAACTGTAACAGGCATAAAAAAGATGGCCTAGAGGACGGTATTGTCATTCACAGCATGGTTTCCAGGAATCCCACAAAAAAAAATGCTTAATCAAATTGAAAAGAAAAGGAAAGAATTAAGAACAAGAGAATGCACCAGATTTGTAAAAAATAACACTAAAATGCCAAATTTGAAAAGAAACAAAAACAACAGAATCACCTTGATCAAAACAAACAATTCATCCATACATAACAGGAGAGTGAGTCCTGTAGCCATCCCATGCAAAGCTGCTGAGAATGCAACAATTGCTGTGCTGAATGAATGTTTATCAACCCTGCCATAAATAAAAATTATTCTCATAATCACATGCAGACAGAAAGGCAGACAGACAGAGAGGTGCAACGTGCTCAATAGAACCCAAAAAAGTAAGGAACTACATTAAATTTGATCCAGTACTTGATCAAATATAACAATCCAAAATATAGTGCATCACCAATGGAAGGTCTAAAATGACAAACCATAGTCTATATTCCGAAAAGAAAAGGCTGAAAAACAATCCTGCACTTCACAAACGTGATCTTCTAGCAAAAACAAGAGGCGAAGCAAATGCTTAAGTGTAAAAGTCAAAGACAATGACTCACCCTTTCCTTGGACTATCTATCTTTTGCATGCTACGTAGTCTTAAAATAATGAGTTAGACCCATAGTGTAATCACTGAAACCCAACCTCACATCACTCTGGCACTCCAAAGTGAACCTGAGCCTCGCGCTATACGATGTGAAAAAACTAAGCAAAGCTAAACCCTACTCAGTTTTACCCTTTCAACATATACGTAGTAGACAAATTTTCATCATTTCTGGAAGAAAGAATATAATATAATGCATCATTAAGGTTGGAGTTATATGCCTGTTACATTTTAAAGGAGATGCAAACCAGTGTATTAAAAAGTTACCTTACATGTGTAAAGCAGGGTAATGTATTTAACATTAACAACGCAAGTGCTTAAAATTGTAATATCAAACCACCAGCAAGAATAATTGTGTCTTTAGACTGAACAATGAAAAATGGATACATAGTTCAGCCCACATCTGGTGCAAAGCTAGGAATAACTTCACAAAGAAACCATATCTAGCCCAAAATTGCCACACCTAAAGGGGCACCTTGCATGCATATGTTATTCCATCCTGGTACTCAAAAGGAATGGACAATAAATTCCTCCAATGAAATATCATACCTTCAACAACAAATTGCAATATATCATGGGGTCGTTTAGAGTGACAAAAAAAATTATAAAATTTGATAAAAGTTGTGGATTCGTAATTCGTGCAGTGAGCTAAAAAGCGAATAATTTTTAAAAATTTTCAGTATTTTTCAGTGATTTTCAGAGCTTCAAACGAAGCCAAATGTCATTCGTAACATGACAAGGATGGCTGAGATTATGAGAATTTCACTTTTGTGTCCAACTTCATAATAATTGAAGCTTGAGGAGAAACTATTAATATTTCCAATTCAAAGTTACTTTGGAATTTTCCATCTTATCCGAAAAAAAAAAAAAGGAAAAATAAATATATAAATAAACACCTTAAGAAGGAACCTATTGAACGCACACAACATAGTGACTACGGATCATTAGCAGCCTCTAAAAACTATATATAAAAGAATTTCCTTGGCATAAATTAAGCAAAATACAGCTTTGGCAACTACAATATCAATACAAAAAACTCAGACTGCATAAAATGCATAACACCAAACCTGTCAAATAATTTGACTCACGAAAATGAGCAACAGCAAGGTCAGTAAATACCCAGGTGCAAAACTGAAAAGGTCAAGTAGCAAAAGCAAAAGGGTAAAATATCTACCTCAATGAAGATGACTTGATAGTTGTTGGGTTTAGCACAACAATTTGGTTTTCCTGATTTGCTGCTGAGTCACCAAGGTAAGCCTTTAAACCATTAACCTTCAAGTACATGCCGAGTGATATTTGTGATTGACATGTGTAACTTTCATTATCCAACTCGGGAATATTAATTGTTTGAGGCTCTTTCAACCAGAGGGATTCTAGTCCTGCACTATCAAAGGCTTGCCACTCGCCAGATGCTAGAAAATCAGATTTTGAAGTTGGCCAAACAGCAAGCTCAATGTTGTGGACATCAAGTACTAGGCAAAAATCATCTTGCCTAGAGAAATGACCTCCATTTGAATAACCACCATCGAACCCCTCCTTTCCCGGGGATATTTGGATGAGAGGACCAGCAATGAAAACTGCAATCTGAAGATGTCTCTGTGGAAGCATTTTAAGCATCACGTTCTCCATTTCACTAACACATGACTTGTGTCTACTATCCCAACTGATGGATGGGGGGATCTCATGTGCTACTGGAGTAAGAACCCTTGCTCTCCGACTGCTATAAGTCTTGCAAAGAGCATGTTGTATCTGTCCAAAAACTAGAGCAGCTGATAGTATTGACGAATAATCCAAGCCGAAGTTCAATTTCCCCACCATCAAACTGCACTTATAAAACCCAGAATTCATATTCTGGAGGCATTGATCTGTTAAAAATCTATTAATCTCACAAAGTATCCATGGATTTTCAAAATACTGAATCTTACTTCCTTCAAATGTTGTAGAAGAGTTTTTCCAATTTAACCTCATTTCAGCTAAAAGATTCCACAAAACCGACATAGAAGTCCTCCTAGTTTCATTAGCAGTGGCTGTTGTATTTTCTGGAGAATATAAACTTTGCACTGGCTCAGCCCATAGAATTGTTTTTGATTCATCAACTTTCTTTTTCAGCTGTTCTTTCCTATAACTACCGTTATTCTTTGAGCTATCATCCGTAGGAGGTGACGACATAACCTTCACGTCCCCACATGAAATGGAAAAACAACGTTCACAAATGTTTTCTGTGTATGTTAGGAACAACCCCTCCAAGGAAACACAAAATGAACATATATCCAAGGATGAGCTCCCAACATTTGAGATTGGAACACCATCAACAAGAGACGGAACTTTATTCATCGGGGAAATAACAATTGAAATTATTCCGATGCTCACACTAAAGCAACACTGTGCATGGGACTTTTCAGAAACGACTCCAAACTGTCCACTAATTTGTGGGCTGTCATCCCAAAAAAATCGGAAAAGTAAGTTTACTAGTGACTTGAATTTTCTACGTATAACACTCCAAATAAGTTCTAGAAGCACGGGGAAGCCTTTGAAGAATTCAAAGTAACTTGTGGCAACCGATTTATTAGGGCGATTCTTTGTCTGTTGAAGACTCAACATTGCTCGGTAACGGCTTATTCTCCATGCTCGTGCAATCGCCTCAACAGGCAGCTTCTTGTCAATTTCAGAAAGCATTCCCCATTGCTTTTTAACAGATGAAGAAAATGTGTCATCCTCAGACATCTTAACAGCAGATCTTTTCATAATGTTATACATAGGATATCCAACTAATAAAAGAAGATCTTCATATGCATTCACATACCTCAACCATACACAAACAATACCAACCAATTCATATAATGACACTCTATGAGTAGAAATTAAAGAACTAATTCTGGCTGAAACTATGTTCCACAGGTGTCTACCACTTCTATTGGAATTGGATTTGTTGGGTGAGACAGTATAAAATGTTAAAATAGTAGGAAGATCTGCTGGAGAAACTGAAAAACATAGTTCTGGAACATTAACATTGAAGTCAACCAGCTGAAGATCTTTGAATTTGATGCGATTGAACAGGTCCACTGAATGTACAGGATAGCAGATGTCATCTCCTCTCTTCAACACAAACTCAAAACCTTCCACATCAAGACTAAAAGTGCTTTCTTTCAACGGAGAAAGAAAAGAACTAACAAGCCCTCTCACAAAACACCCGTGCTCAGTATACAGAGATTCTGCATTAAGCTCATTTATCTTGCACAAACATACAATGGAATCATTTGAGATGGGAGATTGCACTCGCAGATGAATGCCATGCATCTGCAACCGACAATGGTTAAGTATAGCATTAAGGATAGAAGTCTTCTGATTTCTTGAGGAATTGGTATCTGCTAATTTTTGCAAAACTTCATGCAAAGCACTGCCCTGAAATCCATAAAAGACACTGTGACGACAATGCTTTGTGGTCCAAACAAAAGTCAAACATGTCCAACAAGCCAAAGCAAGTTGAAAATAAGAAACCTAGTGTTTACTGTACTTGGATTTGTGGATCTTTAGGTTGTGTTTATATTTACAATTAAAATCTTGAGATTTGGTGCTATTTGCTTTAGAATAATTGGATGAATAAACTTTGTTTAGATATGAATTTCATAATGAATTTGAGTGATTTAACATAATAGATTACGATATATTGGAAATCATAACAAAAAAAGTTAGTGTATTTTTTTTTTTTTTTTTAAAAATTCATTGACAATATTTGGCTCCACTACTTTACTAGTAATTATTATAAATCTCTGTGTATTCTCACATAAATTGGATATATATCTTATAATTTAATATAATTTAATTTTAAACCCATTAAAAAAAATTCATTGACAATATTTGGCTCCACTACTTTACTAGTAATTATTATAAATCTCTGTGTATTCTCACATAAATTGGATATATATCTTATAATTTAATATAATTTAATTTTAAACCCATTTATTCGAAATCCATAGTTGCTCAAACATAGCCTTAGGTTGCATTTGCATTTATGGATTTAAATCTAAGGATTTGGTGCTATTTGTTTAAGAAAATTTGCTTAAATATGACATTCTTAATTTCAAAGAAACACGGACTCATCATCAAGGGTGCCATTTGCAGGTTGGTGCACAAGGAACTCCAACCCTCGGTGGACTCAAATTGGACAAACATTGAACTCATCTATCGTCAAGATAGTGTTTTTTTTTTTTTTTTTTTAATCATTTAAATGTGTAAAGACTCCTCGGAACACGTCACAAACTCATTTTGGACATTTTTTGAGAACTTTATATTTGGATAATTCGATGGAATGTAATTACATCTTAGTTTACAGGTTCATGGATCAATATTATCATTTTGGATGGAACGTAATCATTACGTGATTTTTTTATTAATTTTTAAGCTATGGAATACATGATTTTAAATTTTAGTTAGTGTTATATTATGATTTCTATAGTGTCTAAGAAATATAAAAATATATATTTGTTGAGTCTCTTTCATGTCGTGCCCTACATTTTTTTTTTTTTTAAATCATTGACTTGTCGCATTCGAGTCGTGTCGGTGTCCGTGCTTCTTAGGTTAACTTAGATATGGATTTTATTATGAATTTGAGTAATCTAGCATAGTAAACTATGATAGATTTTAAATCATCACCAAAAAAAAAAAGTAGTTATTTGAAATCCTTAAGAATATTTGACTCCACTATTTTAACAAGTAGTAGATTCATTACTTTAGTAGTATTTATTATAATTCTTCTATATATTCTCATATAAATTAAAAACCACATATATTTTAATTTAACTTAATATCAAATCCATTCATTTCAAATCCACGGTCATCCAAACAAGCCTTGGCTTATAATACAAACATAGTGTAGATTAGTTCAGTATGCATTAAGGCTGCATCTAGTGGAATGGAATTGATTATTGGCGGAGAACATATGATTGAGTTATTATCGTATCTTAATTAGCTCAACTTATATGCAGCCAACGACGCCTATCATTTTAATCAATAAGATTTATTTTACTTTTTCTTTAAAAAATTCCACATACCATGTTACGAACAGGATAGGACAATTGAGTTATTATCATATCTTAATTAGCTCAACTTATATGCAGCCAACGACGCCTATCATTTTAATCAGTAAGATTTCTTTTACTTTTTCTTTAAAAAATTCCACATACCATGTTAAGAACGGGATAGGACAATTTTTTTTTTCTTTAAACAAGATAATCATTCTTAGTTGTTCCCTGCTCCAGTTTTCTTCCAGCAATGAATTCCGAAGCATCACTATGATTGTTGTAGTCCAAAAACCAAGTCTTAATATGAATCTTTCTTTGTTTATTTTCCCTCTAAAAATTAACTACCTCTATCTGGAACCTAGAGAATGAAAGTGAAAAGGAAGGGAAAGGGAAAAGGGAGAGAGTGTGGGGAGAATCTGTGTTAAATTTATTTTACAATTCTCTCTTCCTTTCTCTCTAAACTCAGCAATCAAACAAGGGGGGAGGAAAAATTTTATTTTCCCTTCTTTTCACTTCTCTTCTCTGAAAACCAAACATTGCATCAGCCAAAACAAGGATAACCATATTACCTGGTTACCACACAAAACGGGGAGTATGAAACATTTTAATAAGAGTTTCAAGCTTTTAAAAGCATTGGCAATACATAACATCACAGTTCCTAGTTACATGGCGAACACATATAGTCTTCCTTGAGTTTTGTCAATATAACAAGGCAATGCAAGAGGATACCTCGGGATCAATTTCAGCAAGAACCTTCTTCCTATTTTCCAAATCCACATCAGTTGATTTCCGCCTTGCTTCGTAAACTCCCTCCCCATTTAATTCACTTCAACAGAAGATTTAAAAAAAAAAAAAAAAAGAACAGATAAATAAACTGCAAATTTATGATATATATATATATATATATATATACGGAGATGGAGAGAGAAGAATTAACTTACGCTAGTGATAGAGTGACGTGAACACCGTGAACTTCGAGTACGAAGGTCGGGAAAGACCAGTACGATACCCGAAGACTCAACTGGTCGACTGTAAACTCTGAGAAAGACCAGCGTGAGTTCTCGTCGAGCAGTTGCTGATTGAGAACCGAAACGTCGAATCGGAGGTCGTTGACGATGCCGTGAGATCGAATAAACCCTAGCTTGAGTTCCAATTCCGGTTCTTGCCGCAGCCATGGACGCAACAGGGACGCTAGCCGCCGGTGAATTGAATCTTTGAATAACATTGATTGATTGCGATTGTAAGGCTTCACAAGGCAAGCATATCCCAATCCACAGCTACAAGGTGACTAACTAACTAATATAATCGTCCGTTAATGACAAATCATGGGAAATATTGTGGTAGAAGCTACTTTTCTATCTCGCTCTGGCAGAAGCGACTGTGTTGAAGTTTCACGATTTCAGAACGTTCCATTTGCGACTCCCATTTAAAGTCGTGTTTGGAAAAATAAATTAAAATAACAATGTAACGTGTACTACAGCAGCGCCCTGTGTAATGTCCGAGGGATAAATTAAATTTAATAAACATGTTACGATTTCTTATTTAATTTAATTATAAAATATTGTACGATACCAATAATAATATTTATCACTAAACAACTAAAAATGATATTTATTCACCCAAAATGTTATAATGTTTAATAATATTTATTTACCTACACTGTTAAAATATTTATTTATCTATACTGATATAAAAGGAACAATGTCAAAGTTTTTTACTATACTAATTTATTTATCTATATTAATATTTACTGGGGTAATTTTGCCCTCAATTACATTAATTTGAAAAATAAAATAATAATTACATCGGATGTAAGAATTATCTCTTTATAGTGTAAATTGTTCCTAGTGAAGAGTGGGTGAATAACAGGAAGTAATGAAAAAAATATACTATTTTCTCATTATTCCCTAAAACGTTCTTTTATCCTTCTCTCTCAAACAATGTTCTCACTTAGCATTTCAACATAGGCCCTGTTTGGTTGGTATGAAAACAATCAAAAGTTACCAAAAGTTACTAAAAGTTACAAAAACTTGTACTTTCTTCCAATAAAATTTTATCACTTATCATCTTTATGTCACATCTTTGTACTTTTACAGTAATTTTTTACCAAAACTTTTTCAACCAAACACCCCCATAATATAATTGTTATCGAGTAATATTTACTCTTTCAATCTAAATATAAGTATCATAAATTTGTTATCCGACTAATTGTTATTACAATAGCAATTATTTCTCGTAATCTTTCACTCCTAAATTTTCACCTGAACCAAACGTTTTCTTATCCTATATAATCCTTCATACTTCTAACGTCAAAGGACACTCATTATCAGATAAATTTAATGTATATAATTTAGGGGTCGTTTGGAGTATGAAAAAAAACTAAAAAAAAATCAAAAGTGAAATTTTTTAGAATTTGGAGTGTAAAAAGTTATTTTGAAATGATGATTGAATATTTGTATTTGATTTGATAAAAAGTTGTTAAATTTTATATAAAGTGATATGTGATAAAATTTTAGTGAAGAATCTTGAAATTTTTTGGATTTTTGTAAAACTTTTTGTTAAAATGTCCGTCTAACTTTTTAAAAAATATCCGTTTTGCTAAATTTTTTAAAAACATTAGAATATTTTTTGAAGTTTGAAAAAGTTAAAACTTTTAAAGTTTTTTGAAATTTTTTTAAGTTGGTTGGTGCTTCAAATAGTAACTTATTCTCGATCTTTTTAACCACCATTTTAAGATAAGATGTATATTTTAAATATAGCACTTTATCATAAAAACATTTGAAATGGTATCATAAGTTGAAAGTACAATAATTCAATCAATAAAGTGATTAATAGTGTATATATAAGGTAACATTTGGTTTACTTTTCTATTTTATATATTTTATGCTTTAAAAAATCCGAAAATAAGGAAATAGAAAATATTTTGTTTTTCTTATTTTGAGATTTTCTTTATTTTAGATTAAAAATGTTCAAAAATGATTTTTTATCATTTTTCATTTCATGTGTAAACTTATTTTCTATTTTTTAAAAGAAATTTTGAAAACACAAATGACCAAATACATTTATACTATTTTTTTTATTTTCAAAAATGTAAACTAAAAAATAAACTCAAAACAGAAAATAAAAAATAGAAAACAAAAAAATTAAAAATAGAAAAATAAATTAAATGACACCTAAAAAATTCAATTACCGAGAGACTGGTATTATCCAATATGTAAACTTTGCATTTTCTCAATTACAAGCATGAGCTAATAAATGTAGCCTTATTATGTGAGAGTCACTAGTTAATTGTCTAAAACATGGATTAAAGCATCATGCATCTTAAACCCATTGCATTTCGATTTTTTTTTTCTCGTTCTAACGAGTTTTGATCCAAATTTTGCGGTGTTATTGTCAAAAATGCAATATTTGAAAGAATA
>QLOD02000001.1:42115783-42138603 GCA_003260245.2 Sideroxylon spinosum
TCTGGGGATGTTCTGGATTTATGTGAGCAGGTGGGGCGTTCGAACTTCCATCAATATGACGAGGGATGGAGCTATACATGGATTATAGAGGGCTATGACTCCCCTCACCTTCTTTGAAAAAAATCACTAAATAGCCTATATTTATAATTGAAAAAATGTACATAAGAGGTTGGCCCACTCATTTGGCCCTCTTCGTTAAAGATTCTTGGGCTGTCCAGAATATATATGTAACTATGTAAGGCTTTTGATAATGTGTAACCATGTAAGACTAAGATATAGCGAATGTGTTGAACATGCAAGAAAATTGACGGGTGCGGGGGTTCAAAATCATGAGAGACTAATTGCAAGGGTAACATATCCACTGTTTGATTCAATGCATTCTAAGTTTTTGGTTGAAGTTTCCACATTTTTCTTTTTTTGCTAGGTAAAGTTTTTGCATTAGGTAATGTTTGATATTCTCAAGCTAGGTAAAGTTTTTGCATTAGGTAATGTTTGATACGTGAGAATAGATTGTAATAGAATTAATATTTAGTTTAACATATTCTCATATTTGGTATCAAAACGATTAAGTTAGAATATTATTCTTTATAAATAGTTATTTTTACATTAACTGAGAAAGTCATTTCACAATTTAAGTGATGTAATAATTATTTTATTCCAATTAAGATTTGATCCAAAAAATAAAAAGGTAAGTAACTATGCTACGATTAAAAATTTCTCTCAATTACTTACTTAGGTTGTAAAATAATGATTTAATAAATTGACCTTACTTTCGGTTTAGATTATAACTTGGGATATAAAATGGCCGTTCTATTCATGGGTTTGTTTTTTGTACGAAATTGTATTCCGGGCTTCGTAAAAGCTTAAAAATATTCAATGATATGTTTCTTAACAACTAATTTAATCGATTCGATTTAAATTCAGATCGTAAAAGAACGATATTATGCTAAGTTTGTTTTTGCGCAAATTTATACTTTGGGTTTTCTCAAAGATTAAAAAATATTCATTAATATGCTTCTTAATATTTAAGTAAATTTTGACTTGATTCGAAATCAAGCTATAAAATGATGATTTTACCCTTAAGTCTCTTTTTTTTTTTTTGGGTCGAGATTCACATTCTATATTACTTAAAAAGGTTAAAAGTTAGGTAAAATTCAGTTCAATCTAAATTAATATTGCAAAATAATTATTTTGTCTCTGGACCCATTTTTTTCTCAAATTTGTAGTCTAAGTTTCAAAAAGGACTAAAATATGTTTATTTTAGCTAAAAAAAAGTTTGGCTCAATTCGAATTTGAGTTGCAAAATAACCATTTTAATATTGGCTCTTTTTTTTTTCTCTCAAATTCGTGTTTTAAAAATAAAATTTAATTTATAGTTCCTATAAAATTAATGTTAGTAAGTTTCATTATATTTCATTTTATTTCATCATATCTAAAATATATAAATTTTATGAATATTTAAATGTTTATTCCATTTCCTTGATATTTATGTTGGCAACTAAACAAATGAGTGGTCTACCCCCATTTTGTTCTCACATTTCATTTTATTAATCTTCATTCCATTCTCGCTACTCATTGCACTTCCATGAACTAGACTGGCCTAAATATTTATCACATGATTTAGCCATTTTAAATAGTATATATAAAATAATTCTCAAAAACATAAGAACACAACTAACAAAACATGATTCTTGCAAAAGATAAATTGAGAATAATGGGTAAAATAAAAATTATTATACTTCATCAAGTTGACATTAGAGACATTTGAGATTAACCTATTGGTGTGAATGAAAAAATATTGTAGAGAGATAAAGACGTTTCAGAGAGGATATTGTAAAGAGAGAAATAAACTAAATTTGTAAGGGGGGACATATGTGAAGGGAAGAAAAACTATGAAGTATCCTAATCTATTATTATTGAATTAGAATAAGCTTAATTTTAATATTACTCAATTTTATAATTTGTTGACTTAGAATGTATAACGATTTATTTGTAGGAATTTAAATATCAAAAGTTATGCTCAACCATTGATAAGCCCAATATTGCACCAAATTTCATACCGCAATAGAGAAGAGTTGGAGATTCTTTTCAGTGTCATTCTTAAAATTTCAACCATTCCATCATAGTTCCGTAGTTATTGAGAAACTCCATTTTGTTATTTTGAAAAATATAAATTTTATATATCTATACTACGG
The DNA here is from genome assembly GCA_003260245.2 of Sideroxylon spinosum. NCBI lineage: Eukaryota > Viridiplantae > Streptophyta > Magnoliopsida > Ericales > Sapotaceae > Sideroxylon > Sideroxylon spinosum. The sequence goes on from QLOD02000001.1 coordinate 42,117,979, forward strand.
TGATCTTTTATTTTTATTTTTTTTACATTTACACCCTTTTAAGTATTTATGATTCTAAAATATGTGAAGATAAATATTTAGGAAAAGTTACTTCTATATATGTTTGGTTTGATATGGGTACAAAAATAATAATTATGAGAATAATAGTTAAATCTATCATTCTCACAATTATTCTGTGTTTTAGCTAACTTCTTATTAAATAGTCACTCAATAGGAATGGAATATTAATTAATTTTATATTTTTATAAAATATAGTTAACATAATTAAAAGAGGTGAAATTTTATAATTTTATAATCATATGTTAACATAACCTTATAAGTGATTTTATTTTTCTATTTTATAACTACTAATATGTTTTTAATATTATGGGTGTGCTTGGGTAATAAAAAGTGAGATAAGTTGTAAATTCGTAATTCATATAGTGAGATAAAAAATGAATAACTGTTAAATATCAATGATGCAATGAGAATAATTATTGCATGCATCACGGGTATAGAGTATTATACAAAACTATTGTGTGGAACTTTGATCATGCTAACAACAGAAGTAAATAAAGTAAACAAACGAATGAGAACAATCAAAGAAAAAAACACTAGATTTATGCTGTTTGGTAAAGTATTTACATTCACGAGTATCGTATAATTACTATAAACCTCTAACCATTGAGTAACGATTACAATAGGATAAAAAAAAAAAAAAAAAAAGAATCTTAAAGAAACTCTGAGAGAAATTATCTCATTTTGGTCTTAATTTTTCTCTCAACCTAGTACTTTGAAAATCTTAATTTGAATTTAACATGTATGTATAATATGTCCTATATATATATGAATGTCCTATATATATATGAACAAGAAACCCAATTAAAAACATACTAAACGAGCTCTAAAAATTTTGGATTACATCATTTGCTGGGTCGTGGTTCCCATCGAGTTTTCGTAACCTTTGCATGCTCTCTATTTTTACCAATTAAGCTAGTGTCCCTGCTAATACATTGCTTTCAAGATTTTCTAGTGACATTGGGCAGACCATCCAACTAGTTTATTTGCACCTATACATCTTTCCACTTTTTTTTAGTGAGTTTGCTGGTCAGCTTCAGAATTGTTGTACCATAATACAGTATTTTAAAAGTATTTGAACGTAATGAACATAAGCTAAGAATTGTTGTACCATAACACGGTACTTTAAAAGTATTTGAACGTAATGAATATGAACTGTAATTCTAAAAGAAAAAAAGAGGGAAAAGAATAATTTTTTAGAAGAATTGTTCTACATTTCTCATAAACAATAGTGTGTGAATATGGAAGGAAATGCACATATATTTTTACAAAAATCATATGTTAATTAAGGAGTATAAAAATCACAAGACTGAAAAATAAATAAATCATACGAGCTCTAGCTAGCTATCTAAGTACTCTCAATGTTCTCTCCCATAACTTCGAGATCTTTTTGTTTTTCTGTCTTAATATTGTTTAATTAATATGTCCACAGATCAGAGTCTTCGGGAAGCGAAGGACTAACATCCTCCGTTTGAATGTGATTTTAATCGGGAACCTCAGATAAATTTGGAAAAAAAAATAATTATTTTTTATGGTTGATTACTAATTAGTTATCAAAAATTTATTTTTTTAATGTTTGAAAAAGAATAAAAGCGAACTTTTTAGTCGTTAACTTTTTAACTTTTTGTTAATTTTAAATTTTTACCCTTTCATATTTAAAAAAAAAAAAGATAAATTGTAAGAGGGTAAGTTTAAGTATTTTAAAATAAAAAAACAAAAAGTTAGTAGCTAGTACTTTATTTTTCAAAACATAGCCCCTAACATCCATCAATCCAACATTTTTTATTTTGTAAGAATGTGGGTCATATAATAATGATATTTTTGAGTTATTGGGTAATATATTAATTATATTGAATATTAAAATATTAAAAAATGTAATTTATTTTAAAATACTATGAAAAAAATTCAGTTAGCAATACAATTTTAAAATATTTTTAAATGAATATTTAAAATATTTAAAAATAAAATTCATCAATATAATTTAAAATATTATACTAAAAATTCAACTATTGTAAAAATCAGAGAATCTATATATGTTTCATTGAACCCATATAAGAAAATATATTCTGTTATAAAAAATATATTGTATTAGTAAATTACTTTTTTAAATTTTTCAACAATTGTTTTATCAATATAATTTAGAAATTTTGAAAAGTTATTAGACAAAAATTTAGAAAATTAATTTATCAATATAATTTATTTTTATAGTAGAAAATATTTTTTATATGGATTTAATGAGACATATGCAGATACTCTGATTTTTACAATATAATATTTTAAATTATATTGATAAATTTTTTTTTTACATCCTCTTCCTACTTTGATAGTACATACACTCATGTGTTAAGAATTTGGAAATTATACACAATATTTGAGTTTTGCGACTTATTATTCTTGAACTTGATTTGGTTTTAATCTTGACCACTCTTTGATATTTTGAGACCAACCATAAATGTTTGTGGGTAGCATCACTGCAAACTTCACGAGACCTTACTCATCCATTAAGGAGAACCTAAGGGTTTAAATGGCTTACCTCAAACACTAAGTTTGGCCTTGTGTCTGTTACGAAAATGGAGCTTCTTTTAGTAAGAATTTTTTGTTTTTCTTTTCAGTTGAATAGTTTGTATCCCTGGTCATAATTCGTTCCATTCATAAGAACTAGCAATGTCTAGGTTGGGGGTGTGATTGCTTGCAATCATTGTTGATTTTAACCTTATTTGACACCCATTTTTTGAACATTTACTAAGTAAAATCCATATCTTATTATGCTTTGATTACTTATTGTTTATATGTGTTTTGTAAGGGTTTAGAAGGAAAACAACCAATGGAAGGCAATTTGGAAGCACAAACAAGTAAATAAGCAAAAGAGCTGAGGGCTATTGCATATTAATGAAAGTGACCGGCCTGGAAAAAGTCCCTTCCTATCTTTCTTGACTATAACACGACAGCGCCACAGCACAGCTAAAAGCAGTAGCGCACAGAGAGATTTGGTGTCGGGCGCCCGGGAGCACTCCTGTGCATGCTTACGGGCACCCACCAAAAGCTGTTTTTGGCATTATTTCTTGGGGCTTTTGTTGAGCACCTGTGGGATAACACCTTGGGTGCACGCCATCTATGTGCTAGGTGACATTTAATGCTCTTTCTAATTGTAAATTTTCCTTTTTACCCTTAATTCTTGTAAGCCTATGAATAGGCCAGTTTTATGACATTTTAATCATTAGATAGATTACGTCTAATCCTTAGATTAGTTCAAGTTTAGTTGGTGTGTTCCTCTCTACTCTCTCTCAGGGTTTAACATTGTAAGTGACTTACACTTAGTTAATTCAATTTCAAGTTTTAATTACCAGTTTTACTTTTACTTCTCTTAACTTCTTTCTAGTTATTAATCTCTATATTCTGTTTTCATTTTATCTTTTTAGAATAATGGATTGTGTTTATGTTTGCTTTTCTTTTCATAGTTTTAGTTTAACTTTTAATATGTTAGAGTAGATTAGTTCTTGGTTTTAACCTAGGAATGTAATGGAAGAGAATATGGTAGGTTTGAATGTTGTGAACCTCACTTGCTATATATTTTTTTAAAAATAGTGGAAGTCGAGCCTAGGTTTAACCTTAGAAATTGAATTACTCGTGTTATAATTTAGCCTTGTGTACGAGTTGATGCTCGTGCACACCAAGTATTCGGTTCAATGTCCTAATGATTTTGAAGCCGATTTCAAAACCCTAGCTTAATGTATTCTCTACAAAAAGGTTTTAAAGTTAAATCTTTTGAACTAAAACCATATGTGAGGATGTTTGATTGGAATAAAAATAAATTTAAACCTATCTTTTTGAATCTATTATGAGAATAGGTTGAGACCAAGTTTGCATTTAAAAGCAAATTTTCTAAAGTTAAGTTCTTATTTTCAAATTATGTTTTAAGTTCTAATTTGTTTTTAACTTGCAAATCATCTTTCAAAATCAACTTCAAAATCAAAAAACTTTTTCTTTTTCTTTTCTCATTCTTTGCAAGTGTTTCCCAAACCTAGTCACACCTTTTGGTTCCTGTGGAGATGACCTGGGACTCACTTAGACTAAACTCTAACCAACCTTTTATACTTGAGAGTTCAAGCCACCACATTCTAAGTGTGATCACTATGGGAGAGAACTTGGTAACAATCATTTTCATTTTCGTGTGCAAGGTCGACTGAATCCATATCATCCACCTCGGGTGTTGTTGATTCATTTTCATTATCACTGTTTGAGTGTGAAAATAATGCTGTTATTAGTTTTTGATTCAATTTCTTTTTAGAACCCACCATAGACAATTTGGACAAGTTTTTTACTCTTGTTGAGGAAGAATTGGGGATTCATAGCAGTTGAAATTGTTGGGTGAGACTAAAAATATTGTGTTATTGTAGAAGGGGTGACCTAGTCAATGTTGAATTGATCCGACCATTTGATGTTAAATCTGAAGACTAACAGTGGCTTCTTAGAAGTTTTTTGATAATTGGTAACCTCATACTCCCATGCCAAAATCCAGGCTAGGGATAATTGTTGAAAGAAGAAAAATAACTCTGGGAATAAATTCCTGGGATAAAAACGGTGTTGTTGAAATTTGGTGATAAAAATTTGGAATCCTTATTAAGCTTATGGTGGTAATATGTTAGGGATTGGTCCAAAATAGGTCCACCAATTAAGGAACCAAGTTGGAACTATTAACTGATCAAATTTATTATTGAAATAAAACATCCAAAATCCATGAATGGCGATAAGTATTGTTTTAGGTGTAAAATGTATTATTCTAGGTAGTATGATAGTCCCAATAGTTAAAGGTATGTAGATTGAATTGTTGACAAAGTTTGTAAATTTAATTAGGATTTTGGCCCCCCTTGTTCTACGGTCAATATACTGAGCATTTAGTGTGTTGAATAAGCAATTTGGGAATAATTTTGTTTATCCTGATAATGTTCGAAGGTTGCACTATACAAGCATAAACTCATAGAATTTCGAGGTTTTTCAAGGAGTGGCTACAATAAAATGATTTCCAGAAAGAAAAATTGTGAGGAGAACATCATGTGGGTTTTCAAAGTATTGATTTGGTTCAATAGAGATGATTTGTGATGAATATTCCTTATAAATATATTGGGATTTGAGGGATCGAAAAATTGGAGTGGGTTTGTTCGATACCATTACTGATTTTGAAGAAGATGATGGGCATGAAGCCATCTGTGTTGTTGATTTTGTTGTAACAGTATCTACATAAGTTTTTATTAGACCATCCTTTCTTGACCAACAATATGAAGAATTCGTTGAACCAACACACTTTTTTAAAGGAAGTGAATCTATAAATGAAAACTTGATGGACTTTCTAAATATAAAAAATTAGTAAACTTCAAGAAATAACAATGGTTGTAAGTGTTCATAAAGCCAAAAAAAAAAAAAATAATATTCTGATAGAACTATTGTTAAAGTCTTGATCTCAGATTTTGATGGTGGTTAAAAACCTAGTAGGATAAATATCTCACCCCACAAAAAAGAGAGCAAATACTTAATGCTATAAAAATAGATGAGAATGATGATGAAATAAAAAATGAAAGATGACAAATTGAAGATTCTGTCAGTATTTTAATCTTTTAATTATTATGCTTCATTAGTTTGTTTTTCTGTTTTGTTTTCTATTTTCTATTTTGAGCTCATTTCGATTGTGCATTTTTGAAAATAAAAAAAATAGCTTAAACGCATTTGATCATTTGAGTTTTCAAATTTTGTTTTAGAAAACAGAAAACGAATTTACACATGAAATTAAAAATGACAAAAAATCATTTTGAGTGTTTTCAATCCAAAACAAGGAAGATAGAGTATTTTCTTTTTCTTTATTTTGAAACTTTTAACATAAAAAACGTAAACGGAAAATAGAAAACAAAAAAACAAACCAAATGTTACATAAATATTTTATTGAAAATACTAAAAAAATTTAAAAAATGTTCCTCAATGATACTTTCTAAACTTAAGATGGCCAAAACTTCAAGATTTTATTAGTACGAAGATGTATTTTTTAACAAAACTTGTTCTTCGTGAAGATCAATGATTGCCTTTCTGAAAAAAAAAATTATTAATGGTCTCCCTCGATTATTTGCTAAAAAAGTAAAAATAATACTTTAAAAAAATTAGAATAACGGCATGATTTAATATAACCAACTTAAATATTGTGATATTTCTAATATAATAAAAGATATTGCCTTTGAAATTTGTACCAATTTTCAGTTAAATCAAATATTATAAAAAGATCTAAGTCAAACCCAAGAAAGAAATTGGAAATTTTTTGTGAATATTTTGGTTTTAATAAATAAGATTTACTACTATAAAGAAAACATAAAAAACCCAAATAAATAAAAAAACAAAGTAGACAGCACAAAATTTACTATATTCAACCCAGTCAAGATAATGGTACAACGTTCTTATACAACTAATATATTTATTAAATAAAATAAATATGAAACATATTTTATTAAATTCAATTAATTGTTTAAAAAATTAATAATTATAAACAAAATGACATTTTGAATGCAAATTTAGTTTTTATTTCAGAAAAATGATAACAGAAAATAAAAAAGAAAAACATAAATAAATAAACATTAATAGAAAAATGAAATTATATTTTCAAACAAAATTATAATTTTTATTTACAAAACGGTAACAAAAAGACAAATAGAAAGAAAAATATAAATAAAAAAACGATGTTGTTATGAAATCCCTTTACCGTTTGTAATTCACGAGTCAACAGCAAATGGATAAAATATTTTCAACTTGCTCTATGCTAAAGGAATATCTCTGTTTCACTTTCCTATTCCTCTGGGGAAGATTCATAGAAATTTCTTCTCCATTCCCCATTTCACTACTGTTATTTACAGTTCAATTCACAAAAATCACAACTCGAAAAAGTTTTAAGATTTTAGATTAGGGTTGCAAAGAGAGAGACATCAATAGTGATTCCGACTTTGGTAGACACTAGAGTGGGAGCTGTATTCCTTGAATTATTGACAGCAACTATGTCTGGGGTTGAGAAAGCAAATAAATTTGAGACCTTGTTCAAACGACTCGAGTTGACATTGAAGTAGATGGGCCCCCTGATCATCGAGATCTAGAGCTATCTCGGTAATTGGATCGATCGGATGACAAAACCAAAACGTTTACGGGTCATCTACAAAGAGGTCTGGATCTGGTGCGCAAATGCAAAAATTTCCATTGGTGGGAGAAGATTTTCTACGTGAAGAAGTTCGAGGAGTTCCATAGCTTACTGTGGGCTCACTTCAATTTACAAGTTCGTCTGACCAGAGACAACGGTAAGATGTTATCGAAAAGGAGGTGAGAATGAGATAAGTTATGAGGATATTGAATTTGTTGGGCATTGTGGAGCTCCGGGTGGTCCATATTTTCTAATGGGATTGGATGAGGCTATTAGCACACTGAAGCTACTCGATGGTGGCAGAAGCATGTGGTGGTACTTTCTGATGCTGAAGGATGTGGGAAGACTACCTTGTTGAAAAAGGTTTGTAGTGATGAAGCAATCAAAGGTAGTTGCTTGTTTATACCTTATTATTTTTTATCATTTATTAAACAAAAGTTAGATTGACTAGGCTCCATTAATCAAGCAGTTTTTATGCTATCCATTGCAAGTTGATGGTTTCACTTATTTCTGCTATTAAATTCTGAACTTTCTATACTTGATGTGGAATTTTACACAATCTTTGATTGAAAAAATTGTGTTCGGATAGGCATGTTCAAGAACAATATCTTCTTTTTTACTGTTCGAAGTCGTCCAACCTCATGGTCATAGTTACGGAACTATTTCAACACATAGGTTATCCAGTTTCTAAGTTTCAAACTGTTGAAGATGCAAATAACCAATTGGATAGAATGCTAAAGCAATTAGAGGTGGATCATATATTATTGGTATTGGATGATGTGTGGATTAAATCAGAATTCCTTCTAGAGACCTTGGAGTTCAACATACCAGGGTTCAAAATTTTGGTTACATCAAGATCGAGGAATGGTAAATTTTTTAATTATGAATTAGGGTTGTTAGATGATCTCGATGCCATAGCTCTTTTCCTTCACCATTAAGCATTTCCAAAAGAGGGGTGTTCTTACATTCTGGATAATCTTATGAAAATGATAAGAACAAAGGCTTATTCATAGAAATTTCTTCTCAATCCACTATTTCACTACTATTATTTACAATTCAATTCACAAAAATTACAACTCGTAAAAGTTTTCGGATTTCAGATTGTGGATGCAAAGAGAGAGACATCAATGGTGATTTCGATTTTGGTAGATGCTAGAGTGGGAGTTGTATTCCGTGAATTACTAAGAACTGTTTTGGCTAGGGTTAAGAAAGCAAATAAATTCAAGAACTTGTTCAAACAACTCGAGTTGACGCTGAAGTAGATTGGCCCCCGATCATCGAGATCTAGGAGCCATATCGGCAATTAGACTGATCAAATGACGAAATCAGAACCTTTATGAGTCATCTTTAAGGAGGTCTAAATCTGGTGTGCAAATGCGGAAATGTCCATTGGTAGGAGAAGATTTCCAACATCAAGATGCTCGAGGAGTTCCATAGCTCGCCATGGGCTCACTTCAAATGAGTCGAGTTGACGCTGAAGCAGATCGACCCCCTAATCATCGAGATCTATGAGCTATATCAGCAATTAGATTGATCAGATGATGAAATCAGAATGTTTACAGGTCATCTACATGGAAGTCTGGATCTGGTGCACAAATACGGAAATGTCCATTGATGGGAGAAGATTTCTAATGCGATAAAAATCGGGGAGTTCCGTAGCTTGTTGTGGGCTTACTTCAATTTACAAGTTCATCTGACCAAAGACAACAACGAGATGTTATCGAAAAGGAGATGACAATGAGATATGTTACGAGGATACTGAATTTGTTGGACGTTATGGAGCTCCGGGAGGTCTGGATTTTCTGATAGGATTGGATGAGCCAACTGGCGCACTAAAGCTACTCAATGGTGGCGGAGAGCATGTGGTGGTACTTTTCAGCCCTGAAAAATATGGGAAGACTACCTTGGCGAAAAAGCTCTGTGGTGATGAAGGAATCAAAGGTAATTGCTTGTATATAGCTTATTTTTTTAATCATTTATTAAGAAAAGATAGATTGATTAGGCTCCTTTAATCAAGCAATTTTTTTATGCTATTCATTACGAATTGATGGTTTCACTTATTTCTGCTATTAAGCTCTGAACTTTCTATACTTGATGTGGAATTTTGTCCAATTTTTGATTGACAAAATTGTGTTTTGACAGGCATGTTCAAGAATAATATCTTCTTTGTTACTATTTCAAAGATGCCCAACCTTATAGTCATAGTTACGGAACTGTTTCAACACATGGGTTATCCAGTTCCTGAGTTTCAAACTGTTGAAGATGCAATTAACTAGTTGGATTGAATGTTGAAGTAATAAATGCGGATCATATTTTGTTGGTATTGGATGATGTGTGGCTTGAATCAAAATTCCTTATAGAGACCTTGGAGTTCAACATACCAGGGTTCAAAATTTTGGTCACATCAAGATCTAAAAATGGTAGATTTTTTAATTATGAACTGGAGTTGTTGGATGATCTCGATGCCATTACTACTTCCCTTCCTTCACCATTCAGCATTTCTAAAAGATGGGTAATCTTGCATTCTAATCTTGAGAGAAAGGTAAGAACAAATGCCCATTCAAAGAAATTTCTTCTCCATCCACCATTTCACTACTGTTCTTTACTATTCAATTCACAAAAATCACAACTCACAAAAGTTTCAGGATTTCAGATAAGGTTGTAAAGAGAGACGTCAATGGTGATTCCGACTTTGGTAGACGCCAGAATAGGAGCTATATCTCATGAATTACTGAGAGTAGCTATGGCTGGGGTTAAGAATGCAAATAAATTCAAGGCCTTGTTCAAACGACTCGAGTTGACACTGAAGTAGATCGACCCCCAGATCGTCGAGATCTTGGGGCTATATCAGCAATAAGACCGATCGGATAATGAAATTAGAATGTTTACGAGTCATCTACAAGGAGGTCTGGATCTAGTACACAAATGCGAAAATGTCCGTTAGTGGGAGAAGATTTCATACGTAAAGAAGCTTAAGAAGTTACGTAGCTTGCCGTGGGCTCATTTCAAATTGTAAGTTTGTCTGATTAGAGATAGCAGCAAGATGTCATCGAAAAGGAGGTGACAATGAGATAGGTTATGAGTATATTGAATTTGTTAGGTTTTTTGTGGAGCTTCGGGTGGTTCGGATTTTATGATATGATTAGGTGAGCTTATTGGTGCACTGAATATACTCGATAGTGGGGGAGAGCATGTGGTGGTACTTTCTAGCCTTGAAGGATGTGCGAAGACTACTTTGTCGAAAAAGGCCTGTAGTGATGAAAGAATCAAAGGTAGTTGCTTGTTTATACCTTATTTTTTATCATTTATTAAGCAAAAGTTAGATTGATTACGCTCCTTTAATCAAGCTATTTTTTATGCTCTCCATTGCAAATTGAAGGTTTCACTTATTTCTATTATTAAATTCTAAACTTTCTATACTTGATGTGGAACTTTACCCAATCTTTGATTGATCAAGAACAAGATCTTCTTTGTTACTATTTTGAAGTCGCCCAACCTCATGTTCATAGTTACAGAACTGTTTTAACACATGGGTTATCCAGTTTCTGAGTTTCAAACTATTGAAGATGCAATTAACCAATTGGATTAAATGCTAAAGCAACTAGAAGCAGATCATATATTTTTGGTAATTGATGATACGTGGCTTAAATCAGAATTCCTTTTAGAGAACTTGGAGTTCAATGTACCAAGGTTCAAAATTTTTGTTATATCAAGATCTAAAAATGGTAAATTTTTTAATTATGAATTGGAATTATTGGATGATCTCGCTGCCATAGCTCTTTTCCTTCACCATTCAGTATTTCTAAAAGATGGGTACTCTTGTATTTTGGATAATCTTGAGAGAAGGTAAAAACAAATGCTCATTCATAGAAACATCTTCTCCATCCAATATTTTACTACTGTTATTTACAGTTTAATTCTTAAAAATCACAACTCACAAAAGTTTCAGGATTTCAGATTAGGGTTGCAAAAAGAGAGACATGAATAGTGATTCCCACTTTGGTAGACGTCAGAGTGGAGCTGTATTCCATGAATTTCTTAGAGCAGCTTTGCCTGGGGTTAAGAAAGCAAATAAATTCAAGACCTTGTTCAAACAACTCGAGTTGACACTGAAGTAGATGGGCCCCCTGATCGTCGAGATCTAGGAGCTATATTGGCAATTGGATCAATCGGATGACAAAATCAAAACATTTATGGGTCATCTACAAAGAGGTCTGGATCTGGTGTGCAAATGCGGAAATTTCCATTGGTGGGAGAAAATTTCCTACGCAAAGAAGTTCAAGGAGTTCCATAGCATACTGTGGGCTCACTTCAATTTGCAAGTTCATCGACTAGAGACAGCGGCAATATGTTATCAAAAAGGAGGTGAGCATGAGATAGGTTGCGAGGATATTGAATTTGTTGAGCGTTGTGAAGCTCCAAGTGGTTCGGATTTTTTGATAGGATTGGGTAAGCCAACTGCCGCACCGAAGCTACTTGATGGTGGCGGAGAGCATATGGTGGTACTTTTTGGCCCTTAAGGATGTGGGAAGACTATCTTGGCGAAAAAGCTCTGTATTAATGAAGGAAACAAAGGTAGTTGCTTGTTTATAGCTTATTTTTTATCATTTATTAAACAAAAGTTAGATTGATTAGGCTCCTTTAATCAAGCAGTTTTTTATGCTATCCACTGCAAATTTATGGTTTCATTTATTTTTTCTATTAAATTCTAAACTTTTTATATTTGAGGTGGAATTTTGCCCAATCTTTGATTGACAAAACTGTGTTTAGACAGGCATATTCGGGAACAATATCTTCTTTGTTATTGTTTCGAAATCGGCCCTCTTCATTAAAGATTCTTGGCCCTGCCCAGAATATGTATGTAACTGTGTAAGGCTTTTGATAATAAATACAAAGATGTAGAGAATGAGTTGAACACGCAAGAAAAATGACGAGTGTGGAGCTTTAGAATCATGAGAGACTAATTGCCAAGGTCGTATATCCTTTATTCGATTCAATGCATGCTAAGTTTTTGGTTGAAGTTTTGAAGTCTCCGTATTTTTCTTTTTTTGCAAGGTAGAATTTTCGCATTAGACGATATTTGATACGTGAAAATATATTGTAATAGAATTCATTTTCATAGCAACCTATTCTTATCTTTGGTATCCAAAAAAAATTATTAAGTTAGAATGCTATTTCTTATAAATAGTCATTTTCACATTAAATGAAGAAAAGTTATTTCATAATTTAAATGATACAATAACTATTTCACTTCAGTTAAGATTGGATTGAAGAAATGAAAAAAATTAAAATTAAAAAAGCAAGTAACTATGCTGTGATCAAAAATTTCTCTTGATTACTCACTTAAATTATAAAATGACGATTTTTGCTAGTTGATCTTGTTTTTGAATTAAATTATAACTAGAGATTTCTATGCGATGTGCTGAATTGTACTATCCAAATTGGAACTCCCCATATATATATATGATAGTACTTAAATTTTCTACACTTCATAAAATAACAGATAAATTATACTTTGGCCATGTTTGGCCAGCCACAAGACAATCAAATTTTACAAAAAATTACTAAAAGTTATACTTTCTTCCAATTATATTTTACCACCTATCATCTTTATGTCAAATCTTTATACTTTTACTGTATTTTTTTACCAAAATTTTTTTCCATCAAACACCCTCTTTGTTAAAATTTACTTGTACAATTATGACAATAGAGTACAGTCTATCATTGCAGCAACGGAGGGAAGCGAATAAAATCATTTGTAGATATACTTTTTTTTATGATTTAATCTCCTTAGAATTTTAAAAATAAAATAACCTACTACCCAAATTACAAAAGCAAGATTTCCACTATACCCATCTTGCTTCCTTCCTTAATTGCTTGTGATGTTGATGATGATGATGAATAATAAGGGCATTATGTATCTACTTACCCATGTGATTTTATCTTAAAGATAAAAGGATAGCGCTTTTGTATAATTCATGGTACAAATGTAAATACTTTTGAAACAAACGTTAATTTTCCCCCCCAGAGAGGTTTGTGTATAGAAGGGCAACGTAATTATATTTTATTAATGGGAGAACTTATTTATACTGTTTTATTTTTTTATTAGATAAAATTACACAATTATCCTTTTTTTATCCAAGAACAAATTAAAAAAAAAAATTTACAAAAAAGAAAAGAAAGAGAGTAATTGTATAATTTTATTTAATGAAAAAATTTATAAAATGAAATGTCATGAGAATTCAATTGTAAGGTGCAACCATACTTATTTTTAATGAACAGAAAATTTTAAATATCTATATAATAAAGTAAGACAGTTTTTGAAGGTATTTCTTTTACAAATTAAGATATAACGGGTAAGAATTATTTTTTCTTCCATTCAACAAATGAGATTATTTTTACATTTTTAAATTCCCACTCCGTTCTTATTTTAGTAGATCTCACTACTATCTTATAAAAAGGTTTAGATATTTTAAATTTCACCATTCAACTGATAGTTTAAATTCTATTTAATTATGATTTCTAAGAAATTGAACCTTTCGAATTAAAGTATTATAATTTGTATTTTTTAGGGTATTTATCAAAAATTAATTAAAAAAAGAAATCAAAACATATATAGTAACCATTAAGGCTTAAGTTTTCGGAAAAAAAAAATTCATATATTATCACAATTTTTCTGATTTGAACTTTTTGTCCAAAATTTTAATTATATAAGAAACTTAATATTAAATTTATTTTGTATGACAAAGACATGAGTTATTGCTAATATATTATATTCCCAAATAAAAAATGTTGGAAATAAAAATAATATTAATATTCGGAATATGCTTTTAAAAAATAGAACCATCTTTGATCTTTTTGTTTCATTGGCATAATTAAATTCACGGGCAAGAGTTAGAGAAACCTCTGCACACCCCTTTTTTTTTTTTGATCGGTAAATTAATTTCATTAATAAAGAAGCACGGGAATTCATTCCTAACAGCGCCCCTCTGCACACCAAAACATTATCAAAGCTTACAAAAAAGATAATATTTTCTATTCAGATTTTGTCACATATAATTTTTTTACATTAATTTTTTTATACTTTTTTACTATTCAAATATTCCAAAATTAAGTTTTTAGGATATTTTCAGTAGTACTTAAATATTTAATTATAGAAAAAATATATATTATTTATCTTATCTCCTTAAATTTAATTAGCCTTATTATAAATTTAACAAATGTGCATCTCTGTAATTAGTAATTAATATAATTTAAAGTAATTCACAAGGCATGAAAAATTTTAATTTGTCAATAATCATATCTATACTTTCTTTAAATATTAGAAACCTAGTAATAACATGTGTTTATGACACTTTGAACAAAATTAATATTAAATTTCTTATATAATTGAACCTTTGGACAAAAAGTTCAAACCGAAAAAATATAATAATCCATAGGTTTTATTTTTTTTCCAAAATTTTAGGTCCTATCAGTTACACATTTGTTTTTGACTTCTGTTTAATTAATTTTTTATAAACATCATTAAAAAAACACAAATTATGATATTTTAATTTGGAAGATTCAATTTTCTAGAAACCATAAGATAGTTTTGACTTACATATAATCTTCACCCTTAAATATGTTAAAATTTAAAATATCCAAACTGTTTTATGAGATAACTGGTAATAAGGTCCGCTAAAATAAAAATTAAAAATGATCTCAATTGTTAAATAAAAGGAAAAAAAAATTTATCTTTTGAATTATAATTTATGAAAAAAATATTTTTAAAAATTATCATGTTTTGTTCTATTGGTTGGTTATAATAAAAATTAAATATGTGATTATTTTTGTACGTTATTTTACCGCTTGCTAGTTTAATCAAGAGTCAACCGAAAGAGACGAGGAAATTTCATGCTGTACTAGTAATGAATTTAAAAAGCTTATAAAAAGAATCTCTGGGAAACTTCAAAGGAAATTTTCTCCACCCACTTACCAGTCTACTACTTCATAAATTAAGCAGTTCAGTTCACAAACCAAACCAGAACTCGCTAAAGTTCCCGTTGTTCAGATCATCAGGGTTTCGAAGAGAGAGACATCAATGGTGGTTCCGAATATTCTAGACGCGGCAGTGGGAGCTGTATGCAGTGAAGTACTGAAAGCAGTTTTGCATGAGATTGGGAAAGCGAAGAACTTCAACTCCATCTTCAAACGAATCGAGTCGATACTGAGGCGGATCGAGCCCGTGATCGTCGAGATTGAGGAGCTGGATCGGCTATTGGACAGATCGAATGAAGAAATTGCAATGTTCACCGGTCAGCTACAAAATGGTCTGGATCTGATGAGCAAATGCGCAAAGGTCCGGAGGTGGGACTGTCTAGGGAAGAATCGCTACACGAAGAAGCTCGAGGAGTTCGAACGCTCGCTTTTGCATTGGGCTCAGATCGACGTGCAACTTCAGATCCGTAGAGACGGCAGCAAGTATTTTCTGAATTTCGAAACGAATCGAAAAGGAGCGAATGGAGGGGTTTGTGATGATAAGACTGAAGTTGTTGGGGGTTGTCGAGCTCCGGGTGCTCCAGAATTTCTGGTGGGATTGGATAACGCTCTTTGTGAACTGAAGGCGAAGCTACTCGATGGTGGCGGAGAGCAGGTGGTGGTGCTTTCCGCCCCTGGAGGATGTGGGAAGACTACCTTGGCGAAAAAGCTCTGTAGTGATGAAGGAATCATGGGTAATTGCTCGTTCATAGCTTTTTCTCTTTCCCCCTAATCATTTATTAATACAAAAGTTAGATTGATTATCCTCCTTTAATCAAGCATTTTTTTATGGTATCCATTGCAAATTGATGGTTTCATTTATTTCTGGTATCAAATTCTGAGCTTTCTATACTTGATGTGGAAATTTGCCCAATCTTTGATTGACAAAACTGTGTTCGGACAGGCATATTCAAGAAGAATATCTTCTTTGTTACCTTGTCGAAGACGCCCAACGTAATGGTCATAGTTTGGGAACTGTGTCAACACATGGCTTGTGGGGTTCGTGAGTTTCGATCTGATGAAGACGCAATTAACCAATTGGAACTAGCGCTGAGGCATTTAGAGGCAGATCATATATTGTTGGTATTGGATGATGTGTGGCCTGAATCAGAATTCCCTATAGAGTCCTTGGAGTTCGACATACCAGGGTTCAAAATTTTGGTTACATCAAGATATAAAATTGATGGATTTTCTAATTATGAATTGAAGTTGTTGGATGATCATGATGCCATGGCTCTTTTCTGTTACCATTCAGCAATTCCACAAGATGGGAATTCTTGCATTCCTTATGACCTTGTGAAAAGGGTAAGAACAAACACTCACTTTCTGTTTGTGCAAGAAGGAACTTATTCATATTTTAGTCACCACCCTTAACCCGACAGAGGCTTGTCCAAATTGTTTGTAATCACCTGAATGCAGTTTTGATATTCTGCATGTCAAAACTCATTTTTTCAATCTAATCTCACGCTAATCATGATATATATTTCCTTATAGAATTCATGTTAGTTTTGTTCTCTCTTCTCCTGCATAGTCCTCTCCAAATATCATCTATTAGTTAAAATCATGATTTAACACACACACACACACACATTTGCATTTATGGCTTACTTCGTTTTCCAATTGTTGTTCAAAAAATCTATAAAAACATTAATTATTATGATTGTGAATTTCAGCATGATTCTTTAAACTTTAGCATAAAACTTGAAACAGAAAAAGTCCATGGTGTCTATATGAGATTATGAGTGGAACCTTGATTACTAGTATTCTCTTTCAACTCTAGATGTCAAATTCATTTTGTTAAATAGTAGCAGCTAGGCATTCACATATTTGTAGTCCATTAATCGTTTCTGGAATTATGTTCGCAGTTTGCTTTAAACCATAATTAATCTGTATGTAACCATTGAATTGCAGACAGTGAAAGGCTGTGGGGGTTTTCCACTGGCGCTTAAACTAGTTGGCCGATCACTCCGTGGAAAACATGTGTCTGTCTGGAATGATATGCTGATGCAGTGGTCTGAAGGAAAGTCCATCGTCTACTCTAACAATCGGCTTCTTAATTGTCTCAAAACCAGCATAGATGCCTTGAATGAAAAGGAGAAAGAGTATTACATGGACCTTGCAGCATTTCCTGAGGATCAAAGGATCGTTGTTGCAGCACTTATAGATATGTGGACAGAATTATATAACCTAAATGAAGATGGTGAACGTGCTTTCGTCAAGCTTTGTAAATTTTCCAGCCAGAATCTAGTCGAACTTATACTTCCAAGGTATAGGACCCTGCTTATCTTTTTAAACTTACCTTGCTCTCTGTCGGGATATGTCTTGTATGTTAGTTGTATATGTGTGCTTATTGCCAAGATGAATAATGTGTGAATGCTAATGTGAGAGGTGAGATGAGCAGAAATCATCAAAGGTGACTTCTCATTGGAAATGGTAAACTTGTAGTATGATCCAATGGTGTGAGGGATGCCTATTAATAGGAATTGGGTTGTGTGAAAAAGAGTCTGACCAAGTTCTTATATCAAATTTGTGGTCCTAGATAGTGACGAATTACAAAAGATATAGGATATGCAGCTTGTTGGTTATTGTTGTCGTTTTCCTGGTGTCCTGCTGTATTTATGTTGCATGAAATCTTCTAATTTTTTATGAACACTCGTTGGACAATTGACACTTAATATGAGTGTGACATTGGTGTCCTAGACTTGTTTTGTTGAACATTTACTTAACAAATATTTATAAACAATCAAGTTCACTATATAACTATATGTAAGGCTTTCATTTTATGTATAAAATGCTCTATTTTATATTATAAATGTTATGTTGTTATGCAATGATGAGATATATATACCTAAGAAATATGAAATCTAGTTGTATCCTAGTGCTATTGGACCTATCAGTTAAATGAATTTGACTTCTAGATACATACTTGAATAGCAGCTGTCACTCGTACCTTGGTCCATGTGTAACAAAGTGTCAAATGGATTGTAATTTAAAAGTTACAATGTTCTACATTGCTAGTCAGTATATCATATATTACTAGATTTTGTGCTTAGGAATTAAAATTTGAATATCATAAAGCACTGAATGGAAAGAGAAAGGTGTTTAGTACTTGGGAAGGTTATCATGTTAGTATATACTGTTTATTTTGTTCATCTTGTTCTTGCTATTTCATGGATGCCTGAATGCCTCTTTTTTATTTCTTGTTATCACGGCCAATTCATGGTATTATATATATATATTGTTATTGTTGTATACACATGAAACAAAATTTTCTGTTAACCAACGAATTATATTCCCACCCTCAGGAAAGTTGAAAGTGAGATCAATGGGTACTACAATGAGCATTATGTCACACAGCATGATCTACTTAGAGATATAGCTATCCACGAGAGTGAGCAGAGCCCCGCCAGATTAATAATGCACATAAGAGGCAATGACCTCTCCAGAATTGAGCAAATGCAGCATATTGTCCATGCCCGCTTTGTGTCTATATCCACAGGTGCACTTGTCTCGTTTGTTATTTAAAATAATTTCTCCTGCGCAATATGTGCTATTTATCTCTTTTCCCACAAGTCATGATGTGCAGAAAATTGATTGCAGATGAAAAGTTCTCCAGAAATTGGTGCAACATGCAGCTTCCTTCGGTTGAAGTCCTGGTGCTGAATCTCCAGACAAGGAACTATGCCTTGCCCCATTCTATGGAGCAAATGGACCAATTGAAGGTTCTGATCATCACCAACTATGGTTTTTGCTCAGCTGAGATAAGTAACTTTCCACTAGTTGGAAAATTATTCAGTCTAAAGAGGATTAGATTAGAGCGTATTTCAGTTTCTTGCATTACTAACTCCATTCTGCTATTGAAAAATCTGCGGAAACTATCTTTGGTTATGTGCAAGATTGATGAGGCTTTTCAGGATTGTAAAATCCAGATTCCCAATTTGTTGCCAAATCTTGTGGAAATCTCTATTGACTGCTGCAGTGATTTGGTAAAATTTCCCGAGTGGCTATGCTATGTCAACATCCTTCAAAAGCTTAGCATCACTAACTGTCATGAGTTCATTTCACTTCCGGAAGGGTTTGGAAATTTGGGAAACCTGAAAGTATTGAGGCTTCAATCCTGCACAAAACTCTCGGAGCTGCCTGAGTCAATTGGAAGCCTCTGGAAATTAGGCTTTCTTGATATATCTGATTGTATAAGCATTAGTAGACTACCAGAAAGGATGGGCGAGTTACGTGATTTAAGAAAGCTCAACATGAGGGGTTGCTGCGGATTGGTTGAGTTGCCATACTCTGTGAAGGATCTCAGGCAATTGGAGGATTTGATATGTGATGATGAAACAGCTGGGCTCTGGGAGCGTTACAAGACTCATTTCACCAATTTGAGGCCGGAAGTGATCAATGAAGATGCCAACTTAGATTGGCTGCATGGTTTTCATCCCTGAGAAATCTTAGTCTTGAGGATATGCTAGAATGGTATTTAATAACACCCCCCCCCCCCCCCCCCCCCGGGGGGGTACGTGCGTAATTTTTGTCTTTATAATTTGTATAATTTAAGGTTGATCAACCTTTTTTAATTGTATAGGCAAATTCGAGAGTTGTATTCTCAACGGATCGTTTGGAGGATGAAAAAAACCAAAAATGAATTTTTTTTTAAATTTAGAGCGTAAAAACATATTTTGAAATGATGGTTGAATGTTTGTGTTTGATTTGATATAAAATTATTAAAGTTATAAAAAGTGACACGTAAATATTTTGAAAATTTTTACAGTTTCATAAAACTTTTTGATACAAATGTCAATTCAACGTTTTTAAAAAATTTATCAAAATCCACTAAAACGCACCATTATGATGCGTTCCAACATATTTTGATAAATTTTTTTGAAGTTTTTCAAATTTTTTAAAATTCGAAAAAGTTGAAATCTTTAAAATGTTTTAGAGTTTTTTAAAGTTAGTTGCAATTTGAAATAGTCCCTCAGACGTGTTTGGCCCATTAATTTTTTTGATTATTTTCACCAAATATAAAAGTTTAATTTTTTTAGTTTTTAATAGTGCCAAGCGATAAAAAGAAAATTGTTCTATTTTTCTTTTATTTATACAAGAATTACAACGTGTAGAAAGCAAAAAAATAAAAGATTCTATAATAAAATAGGACGATTTTTTAAAATCTATTTCTCATAAATTAAGATTCAAGGTTAAAAATTGTTATTTCATTCATTCAACAATTGAGATCATTTTGTATATTTTTAATTTCCTACTCAATTCTTATTTTAGTGAACTGTACTACCAGTTATCAAATAAAATGGCTTACATATTTTAAATTTTACCATACTTTAAGGTTGGATATACAAATCAAAACTGTCAATTTATATACTGCCTAATTATGATTT